>JAPYKE020000452.1:0-160794 GCA_028554795.2 Sinohyriopsis cumingii
TATGCAGCTGATGTTAGAGTTGGTTTTGTTAATAATGGCATCATGGTGTTGTTTGACATTGCTACGTTTATTACCAACGGAAGAAAGGACTTCGATGTTGCTACAACAATAATAGGTCTAGCAAGATATTCTGATGATTTTACAAGATCAGCTGGTCCGACAATGATGTTCACCAAAGACACTTCTGATCACCCTGACAGCAGACAGTATCATATAAGACGACCTAATACAAAATTTAATGCACGTAAATCAATGTTAAAAGGTGATCTTAGAAGATTTTCATGCGCAATTCCGTTACCACAAATTTTTCGATTCTGCAGAAGTTATTTTTGGAGCAAACCATACAGTTGTACTTTTGAGAAAGGCTACCAATGATGATGCAATCTGGCATCCTGTCGGTGATGCAGGTAAATTAATACTGACAAAACTTTCATTATGGATGCTGGTAATGACTCCAACAATTACCGAGTAGAAAAACTACTTGCTTTTATGAATTCAGGTGGAAAATCATTGTTATCATGGTTGACAGTAACCACAGATAGCATTCAAAGTAATGTTGCTGGGTTATTTACATGGCATATACCATCGCAGCAAGGAGTTTCTGCACTGAGGCATATTTTCATTGCTTTTCAAGATTTTACGTGAGTAAATTCACAAACACGTAGTCAGATAATTGACAAACTCAGAATTAGTGAAGTTTCATTAAGAATAAACGATCATCAAGAACCAGCTGAGGATATATTATTAAATTTTGACAAAAATCATGTAGCACGTGTATATCATCGTTTCATGACATTTATGGGATGTGATCAAAATAGATACTGGTTTACAAATATCACAACTAGATTTTTCCAACTCTGTATCCGATCTACTACTTTTTATTGGAACATCTTGATTTAATTAGACAGTCTGTTGTTGATGTCCATTTTTGAGCTCACGTAAAATCAGGTGCTGGTGCTAATTACAGAGCAATTGCAGTTATTCTTTCAGATAAAGCAATGTTACTTGAAGGTGCTGGTGGACAAATGAGAGTTATCGACGCTTCAGTAGAAAACATGTAATTAAATCGCTATGATATTATAATGTCGTATAGTCATGTTAATGTCACTGACTTCCAGTCAGGTGAAAAAATTACAATCAAAACTTGCAAGTAAATGCTGAACAAAAATAACACTAAACAAAGATCAAATTTCTAGTGGTGGTCCAAACAAATTATCATTAACCAAGGCTCAACTCAAACATTTTAATAAGGCTTTAGAATAAAAAACCGGAGTTCAACTTCATCTTTCTCTGAGTTCCATTAAAGACTCAATTAAAACAGGTGGTGTATTTCCACTTCATGCGGCTATGCCAGCGTTTATAGCCGCTGAGGCTCCAGCTGTAGCAAAAGCAGCTGCACTTGGTGCTGTTGGAACCGCTGATGGAATGGCATTAAAGAAAACAAAAGGACAGAGATTTAAAAATAGGGAAAAGGCCTTACCAGGAAACCCTTATTGGTATGGAAAAGGTCTGAGACTTCCAGGAACACTTCATTAATCCAGTGTCAAATTTTGATTTACTTGATGCTACAAAAAAATTGAATATCAAATTTTTTGAGGAGTTTTTATATGTGATCAGTTATCAAAACAGCCGCATGATATTGAAACAGGAATTATAAATATTGATAATAATTCAGGACCTGGTACTCATTGGGTTGCATACGCATTTGATCCACGCGGTTCTTTTTATTTTGATTCATACGGGCTTCCTCCGCCAGAAGAATTTTTAAAATACGTCAGGAATATTCCATTTTGGTATTCATCATTGCCAACACAAACACTAACTGATTGCCAATATATGGTCATGAAGTAATTAATGTACTCAAGGCTATATCTTCACCACCTCATATATTCGTGCATGAGTATACAAGTAGTCGTTAATCATTTTAAACAGATCTTAAAGTACAGTGGTTGATATTTATGGAAGATCTATCAAAGACAAGAAAAGAAAAGATGATATTGATTTGTCAAATTAAACGACTAAAGATGAACTTGCAGATATTATGAACCTCTCTGGAGTTGACCGAGATGAAGTTGTTATTTTCCAGGATAAATATGGTCTTTTACAGACGAGTAATATCAACTGGAATGACATAGTTCGTAGAGTTCTCGGTGCTACCATGGATAATATTCCAGTATTTACTGACGGCGGTCAACTCAGAGGCTCAAGTATATCAATTGCAACTATTAGAAATGAAATTACGAAAAGCATTGCTAATCATTTGCAGAACACCGGTGATACAATGACAGGTGAACTCAGCGTGAATGGAAATAAAATAGTTGTTTTAAAAGATCCAACTCTGATGAAGATGCCGCAACAAAAAAATATGTAGACAATAACTATAATATAAAATCGTAGATGGTAAACTAGCCACACTGTGGGTCAAGGATGACATTCACATAGGTGCATTTAATAATACTCAGAAATTTTCAAAAACTCCAAGTCGCAGATGATTTCTTTGGCACCCAGTTGACTGTTGACGTAAAACTATCTGAAATTAACACAAAACTTGGTGATATTAAGACAGCATTGTCAGATATTGAAACAATTAAAAAAAACTTGATGTCATAAGTGGAATTCCTGATATCATTAAAAAAATTATTCTAATTAAAATTCCCCACAAACAGATTACCAACATATTGTATTAAATAGTGGAGATGAAGAAGCATTTATACTAGAATCAGCTGATAAGAAATTAACTGCAGCGTCTTACTGGTGGTGTCTGGAATTTGTTGCTGAAACACCTCAGTTGATTACTAAATAAAATATAATGAGCCTTCCAATCAACGGTCATCATGATGTTGCAGCGCGACATTATAGATACAATCAATCACGTGAATGGCAAACAAAATTAAAAGATATTGTTGACGAGTATATAGTAAAAGTAAAGAAATATCACAGGCATGTAGTTTTTGTTGACAAAATTGTGTATTCAGTGTCTGCTATTATTGCTTAAACCAGCGTATTATTATCACCAATAACACCATCACTTGTAATGGCACCAGTAGTTGTAACAGTTTGTGTTTCAGCTACATTGATTGCCAGTATTCTTAATATCATTGCCAAAAAGATACGTATGTGCACAAATGCAAAATTGCATTATTATATAATAAAATTACACACAGCAACCTTAGCATGCTCCAAATTATCCTCGTTATTTTCAACAAGTCTTAGTGATGGAAAAATATCAGATTTTGAGTTCACGGATATGATCAAAATTTGCAATGAAGCAGCAACTGTGATTGATTTAGAAAATCAGAATTTAAGAATAATGTCAACTCCACTGACATCATCAGGCTAGCTACTTCAACAAATTGTAATGAACACAACTCCGTCAAAAACAACAATGATATCAGTAAGCTCAACTAATCCAGAATTTAGTGTTAACTTTCTTACTGCAATTCCAGTGAAAGAAACCGCACTAGCACAATAATGAGTATATTACAGTTGGCCAAATATCAGATGAAAATCATTTGGTGGATTACAAGCAAATAATTCGCTTGTATTTGCAAAAAAAATAAAAATGATGGAACACCTGATTGGCAGGTTGTTTCTATTCAATGATCCATACGGTGGCGGGTGTAATATTTCCCCAGGAGTTGTAAATATAAATTCAATGATTGCAGTTAATCTCGTTTGCAATGCAGTTGATGGCAGCTATCAAATAGATCTTGAAAAATCTAGTCAAGCTCAACAAGAATATATTTTATATTCATTTACACCGCAAGTACCTCCTGGATATTTAATCGTACAAGAACCTATTAACCCTGTTTATCTGCAATGTCATAATCCATTAATATCAAGAATACATTTCAAACTTACTGACCAATCTGGACAATTAATTGACCTGCTTGGAGAGTTTTTAAATATAAATTTATACATAACATCTTAACAAGATATTTTTGCAGAGTGTTTTACAATTAATTATCTAATCAAGAGGTATATTATATAATGTACCAGCATGTGAGAGTGTTCATACACGACAAGGAGGAGGTACTTGAAAACGCCATCAGAACAATAACAACAGTCTCCAGCCAACACAGAACAATTTAGTGTTAATATAACTATTGATGAACATGGCAATGAAGACTTTTTGTTGACGCAGGAACAATTAGATGAACTGCGGTGAGAACATAATATAATCATGTGTGATAGAGATCAGATTCTGAATTATACACATTCCTGCATTAAATTTGATCAGCTTATAAAATTTTTGTCTAATTCTGAATAAAAAATCTTATTTCATTAAATTGATGGGTATATTATCTAAAAATAAGAAAATGACAATTTGTTTTTTATTTCTCAGGTAGAATAAAAGAGGATAAACAACCACGACAGGGACATCTGATATAATCTTTTTCAACTGTCTTATGCGTGTATTAATAATCTTTTTGTTTCATATTCGTTAGATAATTTAAATCTAATTTTTTCATTCGTGATTGAAAGTGGGACGAATTTCTCCACTTCTGTATCTTTCACTGTTGATAAAGATTGTAACGTAAGTCGCTGGATGATTTTAATCAATTTGTCTTCGCTGGTAGTGTATGTCCACCTTCAAATTTACGATTTAATTGCAGAAATAATAGCATTAATATTTTCAACATTCATTTTATTGCATATTATAGTATAAAATATATATTTAAAATAAAATATTTTAGGTTATCATTGACCGTTTTTGAGAACGACACAACATATAATTTTTGTTTTGAGGACAACACATATATCTATCTATCTATATATATATATATATATATATATATATATATATATATATATATATATATATATATATATATATAGAAGCATATTTACAGCGTATATATATATATACTTAATTCTAAGGATGGTACAACACATATAATAGCATATTTACAGCGTATATGCAATTTTCATTCGAATTCAGTCAGGAATACGACATAGTGCCATGATGATGATTCAGTTGTAATATTGGTTCAGTCATGACAACGATTTAGTCAGGAGTACCACTTAGTGCCATGACAATAGTTCAGTTATGGTTCAGTCATGACAATGGTTTAGTCAGGAATACTACATACATGTAGTGTCATGAGACTGGTTCAGTCAGAAATACCACATGCTGTCATGACATAATCTTAATCCTAAGGATGGCACAACATATAATTTTTGTTTTGGATGGCACAGTTACATATAATCTTAATTCTAACAATGGCACAACATATAATTTTTGTTTTGGAATTCGCAATTACATATACGGAAGCCTTCCCTATGTACAACATATTTTTGCCCCGCCCCCAATCAACCCCAGAAGAGTGCAAAAGAGTACCCACCATGTGGTGATATGGTGGGGAGGGTGTTTTTCTGTTGAATTTCGAGCTTTTGGTGCAGACCCCCATCCTATATAGAAAAAATTGTGATTTTATTGTCACCATTGACAGTTGTCCACCATGGTTCCGATCGCCAGACCTTGAGTATATGAATTCAATGCTCTACCATTGTACCACTGTACACATCTTGCAGATATATGTTTCAGAAATTATTATAAAGTTACCTTTGCTGGATTGCTACAGTACTGAGTAAAATTACAGCGTGAATTTATTTCTGCTTAGAAACATGCTGTATAAAATAATTATATGTTATACATTTCTGCCTTTGACAAAGTCAGGTGTGAAAATTATGTCTTTTTCATATAACATCTAAAAATAACTTATTGTACATGTAATGGTGTGTTTTTCTGCCTTGATTTCATTTGTAAGTTAGAAACCATAAATATCCCTCTACTAATTTGAACTATTATACAATTATGTTACTTCGCTGATATTAATTATGACATAAAGGGTTAATTAATTAATTAATTAATTACGATGACAAAAATTAATTACAATTTATGGAGAAAGATATACTACTGAGTTATCTTGTTCAGGTCATTGACATCAAAAGGGAGGTAACTACTAAATTGCTCTGTAAATGAGACAAGAGTTATCTCCCTTCAGTCATACTGAAATTTTATAGAAGTATCAGAAAAAAAATAATTATTCTATCTCGCTTATTTTGTGACTGAGGAAAGAAATCCAAATATATATAATTATTATAGTAATTGGTGAACTTTCCCTACCAGCAATAGAAGTCTTAGAATGATAAAAAAAATGAAATTTATAGCTCGTAATATAATATTATGTAATAACAAGCAGGATAAATACTTAATTACTCTACCGGAGAGAGACAGCCATCTCTCTCAACAATAATGGAAAATGATTTTTTGTTTACATTTCTATGAAAAAGCTGATTTGTTTATATTTTCTGCGACAAATTGTACTGAATTTGGGTGAATATCAAAATATTTACCAGCAGCATATATCGATGGAAATATTATTTCTTCTCCAGTCCCTACATTTATAGATACGACAGATCTTGCAAGTTTTGAATGTTTGCCAGTATTTCCAAATCTGCTGTTCTGGCTTTGTTTGATAGCTCTCAGATTAGATAAATTATTATCGATTTGTATACCATTGATATGATCGATCACAAGACCGTCTTTGACTACTCTGTAATAACATTCAAGTATAAATCTGTGACAGTAATAATTTTTATTCACATTAATGTTAATGTGAAGATAACCAGTATTAGTGACAGTAAACTAAAGGTTTTTTAGTTGACAGTTTCTGATTACACCACTATGATTTGCTTCATAATTTTTGATGATAGGCAGTTTGACAAACTCAGTTTTGCTCCATTTCATTACTTTGAAAATCTTGCCAGATAATCTTCTTCTTTTCTTATGACCTTATCACTCATTATTTTTTTAAATCGTAATATCTTTTCAGTTCTCTTTTTTTTTTACCACCACATTCCACACACAGCTGCATTTCTTCTCTAGCTCCAACACTGCATTTCAAACACGGTTTTGGTCCTAGACTTTCGTTACGAATGCTTTGTGAAAGAAGTCCACAGAATTCATTTATGCAAGCTTTGTTACAAGGAGTCGTATAATCTATCATTAGCCACCTGCATTTGTTCTTTGTTTGAATCATTATATATATATATTTCAATTTAAATATTTGTCTTAATTATAATATGGATGAATTTGAGAGATTATCTAAGATTAGGCCTGCTAAAGATAAATTTAATCTTGACAGAATATCCCCCAACTTACTGATATGTGCTCTGGTTGATCAGGCGAATAAAAGTTTGATTAATACTATTCATGATGCCAAGAAAGAATTTCACAGAGATGGTACATCTCACTTGTGGTCCATGTTTAAAATCATATGCAACACCAAAGGTGTCAGTGCTACAATGAACAACAAATGAGTGGCAATGATCATTAATCATCTCAACGATTGAAAATATCTTTTTAAAGTAAAGTTTGTTGTATTAGCAGAAACAGACAATAATACCTGGATTATCCGTGATAAACATGACCCTGTCCTTCATAATGAAAAAATGCCATATTGAGTAAAAATTCCAAACCAGGAGTATTGACTGGTATTGACAAACTGTATTATGAATGAGCGTATCCCGTAACCGCAGTTATATACACATTATATCCGATAAATTATAAACCCAGTGTTAATAATTTAAAACCAATGAAATTTTCAAGGCAAAATTGTATAGCTGATTGAGTAACGGAACAGTTTACCATTTCGACTTATGGAAATGGTCTGATGGATAAAAGACATAAAATAATAAATGAGTGGGGAGAAATAGTCAAGGGTACCAGAGCGTCTGTCAAAGATGTTGCTGAGGTAGGAAAGAAACTAAAATTTCCAATAATAGTAAAAACGATAACCAGAGAGATTTTGTACAGATCAAAAGATAAATCGAAAGGAGTTGAAATTATTGATCATAATGCGCTTGTGTGGACTAATACAGTAACGATATTTCCACGAAATCAAACTGTTAAATTTTATCAAGGAGATATATTTTATTTTATTTATGAAATGAGTAAAAATGATCCTTTATCCATGTGGTTATTTCAAAGTTCAGATAATGGAAACTATGATCAGTTTGTACAGTCTAATGGCGTTATTTATCACACAGAATCTCTCCACAAAGAAATGAAAAATCTTGTGTTGAAATATACTGATGATGCTGAACAGTTACTCAGTAATTGTTTTATGATTCCATCAGTTGCGGCTCATTTTGCTAGAGAGAAATATTAGCGGAAACCAACATGATTTGATTTTCTGTGATATAATATCGAGTTGTGTCGAATACCAACATGGTGGATTGTGGAATAATAAATACTATCATAAAGATGTTATCTCAGTTGATATGGTTGCATGCTATCCTGGAAGTTCTCTTGGTATGGGAGAGTGTACTAAGTGTTTTGAGCGAATTGGACATCCCACACAAAATGACCAGAGTATCGATAAATGGACCATTACCAGATTTTGACCTGACTGGATTCACTTGTATCGAGTCATTCAGATTTGCCAAAGGTCTTCATCCAATTTGTTATGTCTGGTTTGGCAAACATTTTTCAGAAAAAATATGGGCACCAACAGTATTATTACAGTATATGCTCGATGTAAAAATACTGATAGTTCTGACAGTAAGTGTAGCAATTATATCATATCATCCGTAGAAAGAAGTTTGGTTACCACAACAAAAGAAATATTCTGATGATGAAAATCCTGATATAACCAATTATGAAAATAAAATTGCAAAAGATCTTGGCAGAAAAATAATCGGTAAATTTACCCAATGAGAATCATATGATCATAAACGACATTGTACAAGATTGATTATAGTTAGATTTTAATATTGCTGATACAATGAAAAAAAAATAATTTTATAAGTCAAAAGTATAATTGTGGGTTATATTGATGGTGAGTCATCACAATTTACTCATTTAAGATCCTCATTGCTCATGTACATTTCGATTAATCTATTATCAATGATAAACAGATTTTATGATACCGCTTTTAGAGTCACTACGGATTCATTTTATATCATTAAAAAATATTCAAGATTGCTAGAACAACTACATATTGGCACTTATGCTTCATGGGGTGAATGGAGAATAAAACAAGAAAATATACTTAATTATTCTGAATCCGCCGATGTTGAAGTTAAGGGTATTTATTACAAAAGTAATGAAATAACAAAATTATCATCTGTACCATCAGTGTATGATCCCTTAGCTAGACATAAAACAGTTTATCTCAATGGGCCTGAAGATTCTGGTAAAACAACTCATGCGATTGAACTGTTTCGGAATTTTGATATGGTCATTTAACCCCTACACACAGACTCGCAAGAGAAATGAGAGAAAGAAATATTAAATCGTGTACTTATCATAAATCCTTTCGATGGAAGGGAGATAAATGAACTTCTGAATGAATGGGAGAGAAATATATTCCAAGGATTATTGTTGGGATGAAATATGTACAGTGTTGTTAGAAACATTAAAAACGTTTCTTGATTGGTTGTTGACAAAAAATACTGCAGTAATAATGTGTGGTGATGATGGTCAACCACCATCTTTTGTTCGATTGTCTCCACATAAATGGCTGAGGAATTTTGAAGATGATCATGAAGAAATAAGTGATGATCATAGAGCACTTGATCCAGAATTAAGAGAGCTTAAGAAATTGATCAGATTACAACCAAATAAAGTTCAGTGTGAAATAATGTGTGAAATAATTTCAGAAACTCCTATAAACAACTTTTGGAATTTATGGAGACCAAACGATTTGATAGTTGCAAGTAGAAAGATAGTTCGTGATGCACTTTAGCAACAATTTTTTATGTTACATAAAGAAATATTTTCACATCTACCCATACCATTGTGTTATCGACTGGTTGATACATGACGGCAGAATATCAACGCTGATATGCCTGGATCATCAGAAAAACAAAATCTTGTATTAAATGATATTGTTTTAGTTGCACATTAATCATGGACAAAACTCCTTGGATGCTAGGATACGCAATGACAATTAATTCATTACAAGGATTAATCATCTCCAATACAGATGTTTGGATCGTCAGTGATCATATCGAATGGTCAAATTTATTGTATCTCGCATTGTCTTGAGTCAGAAGAATATCTCAGCTGCAGATGCGGTCATGCATAGCAGTGTTGTTTAAGAACAATCTGCACTTTGTCTGCAGACACTCCTAAGCAGTTGTAATTTATAACAGATTTTAAAAAATATCAGCTATATTCATTTGTTTTTAAGAAATGGTCATTCATAGCAGGGTCAAAATGTATTTTTTGCCATAAAATCATGTCGCTGTTCATGCTCTGTAGGTGGTCGCTGATAACAGTGCATTTATATAATAAAATCGATCTGTGCATGACAGTTTTGGTCATAAATGACAGGTGATTGTTCATAGTAGAGGTTGCTCAAGACAGGTTTTAATGTAATACATAACCTGTTGCAACTGCATAGCTGAATTTCCCATTTCACTAGGAGGCTATTGATCATACAAACTGTTGAAGGAAAGAATACTTGTATGTGTAGACTACTGTCTGCTGGTATCCACATGGTTTACTTTGTGCTACTACTGTTGGTTACAAAGAAAATATGCCTTCACTTTGGTGGACATGCAGATGGAGGTAGAAGGAGAAGGTCATATGAAATCACCAAAATGTGGCTCTCATTACATCCTCCAGAGACAAAAAGAGTTAGACAATCCCATGAAATAGCAATGGCTTCAGCTTCATGGGATTTAACCATGACTTATATTTCTCACTGAACAACAGACAGCCTGATTCTATGGATAAGATATGAAACTCACTCCTTCACATCATTGATGCTAAGAAGGGCATTAAAACAGTCCTGAGGGTAAGATGCTCAAACAGAGTTTCATCCAAAGAGTCTTAGGATGGTTTAGTTAGAGACCACAAGACACATGAGAAATTCAATTTTGGCATTAGCAACAGCTGGAAATACCTGATCATGATAGCTGTATGACAGTCCATAACAAAGTTTGTTTTTTTTTGCCATCAGTGTGGTGAACTTGGATGGTAATCCCTACTGAAGTTGCCCTGTGAAGGAGGTTCCATATTGCCACACAAAGAGATGGGGATATATTACCACCACCTTGTTCTGGCTCCAGATGAGCACCCCACCTGTTCCTGATTTTGATCAAGTCCTTGCCCTGACTACATTTGTTGAAAATGGTTTTCAGAGGAACCTTAAAACTTGAGTTTTTTCCCTTGATCTGACAGCAGCATATGACACAGCCTGGCAGGCAGGGCTGTTGTTGAAAATTTCCAGAGTATTAATGCACTGGATAGTTGAGACTATCGAGCTGTTCCTTTATGACAGGCACTTCATTGTGCACAAGCGAAAGAGCTGCATCTCATGGAGATGTCAGACTAATGGACTCCCACAAGGGTCTGTTCTTTCACCAAGTCTGTTCAATGTTTCTATCAGTGACTTGCCTGAAGCACAGTCACACAAGTTCATGTATGCAGACGACATTGCTCTCAGGACCCAAAGCCGCTTGTTTAATGGGCTTGAGGAGGTACTGAGCGAATACCTGGAGGAAATGATGGACTTCTTCAAGAAATGGCGCCTACAGCCAAGCACAACAAAGACAGTCTCCAACATCTTTCACCCTAACATTGCAAATGCAAACCATGAGCTTTGCATCCTCCTCAATGGGCAGCACTTAAAACACAACCCGACACCAAAATATCTTGGTGTGACTCTGGACAGATGACTGACTTTTTGTAACCACCTGAAGAAAACTGCAGCAAAACTGAGCACTCGATATAACCTACTCTGCAAACTGGCTGGCTCAACCTGTGGCGCTAGTGTTCAGACACTCAAGACATCAGCACTGGCCCTATGTTATTCAACAGCTGAGTATTGTGCTCCTGTCCTGGCTTGATTGTCCCATACCAGCTAATTGATATCCAGCTCAACACAACAATGTGCATAATCTCTGTAACACTACATTCTGCTCCTTTACCATGGCTGCCGGTACTCAGCAACATTCCTCCTTCACATCTCTGTAGCCAGGGAGCAACAACACAACAGCTGGCTAAGGTTTATGCCAGTGAGAAACTTCCACTGTACATGGACATCACATCCAGCAGTCCACTTCGCTTTGAGATGTATATATACGGTACAGGAATGCCAGGTGTTTACTAGTGCAAGTTTTGAGGATATTTCAGCATGGAGTGATAAGTGGTCTTCAACAGATATAAACTGATCCCTTGTAGCTGAGCTGTCTGTCTGCCCTCCTGGCTTCAGCCTTCCACTACACCTGTGGACCAAGCTGAACCATTTCCGGACAAGTCAGGGTTGTTGTGCGGTAAGCCCTGCCCAATGGGTCCAGACAAATGACTATTCCGTTAGCTGTGGTGCTGTACAGACCATGTGACATTGTGAAGATCTGTTCACTGACAAAATTCACTGGTGGACTGCAGAATCTACACCTTGCTGATGATGATGCTGTTAAATGGCTGGGCATGCACTGCATATGATAAATAAGTAAATCCAACAGGGTCAGTATCTTGTCAACTCTGACCTGTAGGACATGGACTATGCCTCAGTTTGTGAAGAAATGCATTTCCCACATAGATAAAATCTTGAAATAAGCTTCCATTTCTCCAGGTTGGGTAAAAGTCACATTCTGGTCCCATTGGACCAACAGCTAGACAGATCTAGTCTGAGAGACACTAGCTAAGAGTTATGGATCAACAAATTGTCAGAATTTTGGAGAACTGGGATCCTCTATGATGTTAAATGGACAGCAACTACTTCTGAAGAAACTCTGGGTACAGGGGCTGAAAGGTTGCTGCTCCTTCATCACAAGGAGACATCACTTACTTTCAGTCTACAATGAGGTATGGGCCAGTGTTGCTTGTCCCGCACAACCCTTTGCACTACAGGACTGTAGAGGTGCTGCTCCTTCATCATGGAAGGGCGTCACTCACTGAGCCCTATGGGATCAGAAAAGGTACTGATCTTCTCTCATGTGTTGACACTACTCACCCTTATTCTTCCTTTTATCCCATTAGATGGACTCCATGGGCTTTGCATGCCTCTGAAGAGTCTTTCCCAACCCAATGGTAAGACCCAAGGGACTCGGTCATGGAAAATCAGGAAATGGAACTTCAAGGCCATTTTTCCTTCCTTTACAACTTGGACTGTTTTCAGCAAGGTCCCAGACCTCCTTTTACTATAGACTACAAAAAGGACAACCATCTTTTTCTTTTACAGTTTGTACAAGTAAGGCAAGTGAGATGGGTATTCCAAGGGGCTTTCTTGTGCCCACACTGTCCAACACTCTACATAGGCATTACTGGAAGAGAAAAATGTGAAAGAACTAAAAGGCATTTTTGTAAGAATTAGGCAGGAAGTTCTTACCTGTTCCCAGGTGTCTTATGTATTAAATGAATTCAAACAATTACAAACTGATCTTTTAATATTTAATAAAATCAGCAATGCTCATATATATATATATATATATATATATATATATATATATATATATATATATATATATATATATATATATATATATATATATATATACTCACTCTTAATTAAAGTTGTGTTAAGGTGTTTGATCACAAAACACACATCAGTGGAAGAATGACATGTGTGATTACCTTCTGAGTAATAAATATGGCAAAAGTCAGATTAATGGAATAAGAGTATTGATGATTCTTAAGTGAGTTTTTAACAATAGACACAATCAAGATGAGTCTGCAGACCAAAACAGCAAGGACAGAGATAACTCAATACCTACCTGAGCTTGAAAAGGGAATAAAATAATCCTCAAATACAGTGAATGTTAGGTTGACACACATGTGCAAGAGTAACCTAAATACAAGGTTATGAAAACATAACCAAAAAATGCTTTGTTTACAGTTAGATAGGAATTTCCCATTGAAATGATATTCTATCATACTGTTGGAGTCCATTTGTGATCAGAGTTTACAGTTGTTTTCAGATATAATTCAAGAGGAATTGTTTACTTGAAATATTCATTGGAATTACTAGAGTGCTCATTCACTTTTGGATTAATGCACTACTTTGGATTATTGTGAACTCAAAGACATTTAGGAATGCATCAGTATTGTATCATGGCATTCAAGACTATTGGAATATATTTGGAACGTTCAATATGATTGTACTTAAGATAGGACATTCAGGATTATTTGGAATTTAATTCATAATAATGTGTCTTTTGAATTTTCTCTTTGTATTGTAGAAAAATATATTGCTTGTTGATTTCACTTTCTTACTTTTTAATACTTTAAAGCCTCGAGTCATTACAATATATATATATATATATATATATATATATATATATATATATATATATATATATATATATATATATATATATATGTGTGTGTGTGTGTGTGTGTGTGTATATGTGTTTTGTTTTGTTTTAAAGGCTTTTCCAAGATGTCAGCTGGTGCCATGGTAGAACAATTCATCAAAGCTTTGATTGGTCAAAAAAGTCGTGAATTCTTATTGGAAGTCCACATATTTATCAACAGTGCAGTGGACCTGGCAAATGTAGAATCATCTGTTAATGCGATGAATCTTAAGAGGCCAACCATTTTGGCAAGTAAGTATACCACTTAGCATTTTTTTTATAACTATAATGACCACTTGAATTTATTGCTTAATGTTTGTCAGATGAAAAAGTCATTTTACTTTATAAATAAAGTGCAAGCTTGGATTTTGGCTCCCAGATTAGCGATAAACTAAGTTGTTTTATAGGAGCATTAGTTATGGTCCTACTATAATCACTATATGTCAATGACAATATAGATGCACTTAATACACCACTCCCTTGATAACTCTTGCCAGATAACTCACGAACCTGCTTATGGCAGGCATGGATCCTGTATTTTGTTACATTTTCTTTACAAAAAATTTATCGGTACACTGCAAATAACAATCTTTAATAAAATTTTGATAAGTGAAAATGTTAGTAATGCCTACTTCCAGTGGCAGCACTTTAAGAAATAAAAAATGAAATAATTTTTGTCAGGTGAAATTTGTGACAAATATTTTAATTCAGCATCATCAGCGTCAGTGTTATAATCCTAAATGTTTTATTCCCTCTTGTATATGATGACAGCTGTGTTGGCAGGCATTTCTGTGAGAACCTAATTAACTGCCAGCTATGTTTTGATCTGCAATTTAGGGACATATCTGTTGTATTGTTGGACTCAATTAAAAGCAAACCTACTTTGTATCATCTTGTTAATTATGTCTTTTGAATGAAAGTTAAAAGGCACGCAAATCCTACCTGCATAAGAGTTAGTTATCACGGCTGTGTGCCAGGTTACCTCATTTGAATTGATTTCTCAAACATAGTTATAAATATTAATGTGTAATTAATAATTAAACTTCCTTCAGTTATTCTAGTTATTCTCAAATGCGATTAAAGATAGCAAGGCAACATAGTATAAAGAGTACCCAGTAAATTCAAAGCTTTGCTTCATAGATTATTATGTAGAAGCGAGTTCGAAAGTTTGTAATGAACTTAAAATTCCTGAATTCTCACTATGAGATTTGCTCAAGGATAAGTAGAAATTTCACTATTACATGCAATGAAATCACAGCATCAGTATTTCAGTAATGAAACAATTTTGAAAAATTGAGCTTAAATTGTGTTTTTTTTTCACAAAAAATGTTTCTACTTTTAGAACAAAACGAATCTTTTTTTTGTTGTACAAAAAGCAGTGACATAATACACAAAGTTTTGCATGTACAGTATGAGCAATTATTGTATTACCACTTTTGGTTACCGTGTTATCTTCCTTGAAGTACTTGTGTTAGGTATTTACTACATCCGGTAGGTAATCAGGCTGCTGTACAAGAAGAAAACTACTGTTGTCACTAATGAATTTGTCCTTTCCAAGTGTTTTATTTAGTTATTTTAACCATGATTCACTGCTGAGTGATTTTTAACCCCTCTCTCAGTATACAGTTCACCATTTGCAAAAGAACTTTGATAGTTGTAGTTGTAAAACGTGATCAGTACACTAGATAATCGATGTACCTGAAGAATGGAAAGCCAACTGCATTACATGAGAAAGAATGAATTGCAGAACTGTGAGAAAATGTGGACAGCTGACATTGAGCAATATGCCAGAATTATTGGAAAGAGCTTGTGAAATGAAATCCATATTGATGAATCCAAGGGCATGCCCACATATAAAGATACAGTTCTGTTGCCACATGGAGAAAATCTGACCCTGCTATCGGAATTAAATATCAGATCATGGCACCTTTCCAGATTTCACCAATAAGGACCTCTACAATTATTTAGTATTATATAAGGATAGGATTATTTATGACAACCCACTATCTGCTAGAAGACAATTGAAAGGAAAGATTATGTATGATTAAATATCAATGAAGTGGACACATTGTTTTGTAAAATGTGAATGCCTATCTTCCATTCCACTGACAGATATAAAGAAAAAGCATACAAGACATGGGTTTGCTTTTTGAAATTTACTGGCTGAGTTCATACAACAGAATCCAACTGTGTGGCAGGGTATATGTTAGTATCAGCATGATGATTTATCCAAATATACTCCATCATACCTATATAATGTCCATGTACAGGTCAGATAATATATAAATACATTTGCTCATATGATCCAAATACATCAGACTAGAATCAAAGTATAAAAGTAATCACAATATGAATGAACTATTACAGTGTATAATAGTCATAAAAATGTTTTAAATGGGAATTTCATGAGTAGCAACTTAATTATTTGAAGGTTCATTTGTTAGCAATTTACATGTATTGGGATATATAAGGGTATTATTTTGGATTTATTGTAATGCACAGTTCTGCCCTACAGTTCATCTGCTAAGGTATATTTTAATGAAAGTGTTAATTGAATGAACAATTATTTTAGGAAATTTCCAAAATAAATTATGATTTTCTCATACACTTCACTTATTGCTTAATATTTATTTTCAAAGTAATGTTGATGTTTATCTGCCATAATTTACATTGCTGTAAGTATCACCTGATGGTGATGATGATTATGGCGCCTTTGCAGACTTCACAGATAAGGACAGATGCAATTTTACTATTATTATTATTATTATTTCAAATGATGTATTAATTCTGAAAATGAGTTTGCCTTTCAGTGTCAATGAATGGGCAATAATGTTAAAGTGTTCAGTATCAAGCTAAAGCTAAAGCTAATGAACTGAAGTGTGACTATTATATTTTGAGAAAGAACTACTTCTTTCTGATTGAAGCAAAAGAACCCCATAATTGAACTGCAATTTCCTTTCAAAGGTCGAAAAGCAGTGTTGCTTTGCCAGAACTACCATATTTACTATATATGTTCAGACACCGTATTTGTTGGGACACTATAAATTAATTTTTAAAGTAATTTTTTTGTGCACTGTATGTTCTGGGACACATTGTTTTTACGAGTCGTAAGTTGTGGGACACCTTTTAGATCATTCAAAAATTATATGTCAGAAAATGCACTCCAACTGAAATTTTATTTTGAAAAATATAAAACTTTGTACTTGAGATAAAACTTTAATCCACTGCATCATCATGTCATCAACACAACCCTTCTCCTGTATACGTATGACCCATTCTTTCGGTGGATGAGTATTATTTTTTTTATAGCTTTCTCAAATATTATCGTTCGAGGCAATACATCTCCTGAACCAGAAACTGAAAGGACTAAAGTCAGATTTTTTCAAATCTGCACCAGTCCTGCTAATTCTCATGCTTTTAACCCTCATCTTATTTGTCAGTCCATCCAGGAATGAAATCAAAGTACACTATACTTTCATTGATGTTAAAGATCATATTGTAGACGAAATCATCTTCTTTTCTGGCCCTCACAGATTCATCAAATGATTTTATTTTCTCCAGATCTTCTGAGCAACATTGGGTCATCAATGTCCATGCATGAAGTACTATATTGTGTCACTTTAAAAATTGTTTGTTTCATTTGATTTTCAAACTTTCCATGAATACTGGTGAAAAGGAACCAAAGTTAGCTTATATATCTCAGCTGAATTTGTATATTTAAAAAATAGAAAGAAATCAACACACTTAAAAGAATCTAAAGTCAGCATCCAAGGTCAGCTTGCTTTGTAATAAAATAACCTTTTTATTATATCCTTTTTTTTAAAAATCAGCTTACAAGTAATCAAAGTTGGCTTCCAAGGTCGGCTTGCTTTGTAATAAAAATAACCTTTGTCTTTGATATTCTGTTGGTAAGTTCAAACATGAGTTTACTGCTCACTGCCAGTTGTGTTTATTCACCACCTGGACTTCTATTTGCTTGGCATCTATAGTGAGAACTAATACAAACAAGTACTGATGTCTGTGGGTAAATAGTATACACAGCAATAACTTGCTTTAATAATACGGGGGCCCCAAGTGGCCGAGTGGTCTAAAGAGCTCACCGTTCTAGATCACTGCCATCTCACCTCTGTCTGCATGGGTTTGAGTCTCAGATTCAGCTAATGTGGGTACGTGAGAAAGCTTGCCAGCAGCTTCTTGTGGGTCGGTGGTTCTTCCCGGTGTTTTCCGAGGTTCTTCCTCCACCATTTATGCTGAATGCCATGTATAGCCTATCTTGTGCTGAAAAATGGTGTTAAACCCACCTACAACAACTTTAATAATACTTATTGTAACCCATGCTTGTGAAAAGATTGTCACATGCATTCAAGTGAATGTATTTTCAAATAATGATTTTTATTTGTGACATATATAGTTAACCTGGATATAATTCAGTCTTGGTTATTTTGCACCTAACACCATGTCATGTATGAATGGCAGTTGACTTCAAGCAATCGGTTGATTATTTCCATCTCGTTTGTGATTTTGTTGGATCCAGTTTTCAGTCAGATAACATATATTCAAATCTTTAAGCACAACCAAACATGATTTGTTTCTCAATGTTCATGTCAATGAACAATGTGCCATGTATTATCAGACATAAGCAATACACGCTACGGTATAGATGCCTATGCTTCATACATGGAGTTCATGGATATATTTTATTCTTTACTGCTCATGACCAAAAAAGGAATAAATGATAACAATACAAGGTTAGTTTCTTTCATTTTATTACCAAGTAAGCATTTTGTTTATCTATTTTATGCAATGTGCAGGGGGAGATGGGGTGCAAATTCAAACTCAACACAAATTTATTTAATTTCTTAAGTCTTGGGTCATATGACCAAGGTAAAACAAACTTTCACCATAAGTAATGGTACCAAAAAAATAATATTTTGTCGTGTCCCAATATATATGGTAAATATGGCACACAGAATTAACTTCTGTTACATGAACACAGTTAACCTTTCTAGTGTAGAGTGTATAGATTTTTTCTGCTTATTTTGATTCCTTGGACACATTGTTCGTAGAAAGCCAGATACACCACTCCCTCGATAACTCGCGCCCTGATAACTCACAAACCCACTTTTAATGCGTGGTCAGGCGTGGATCCCATTTTTTAAAACCAGAAAATATTTTTAAAAATTGATCCCTATTTCTCGAACTTTATGAAAAAATCTCTATCAGAATTGGTAGCTGAAACGTTGATATATTGCGCGTTTTATGGTACAAAATGATAGATATGACCTGGAAATTTTAATCAACATTTTGAAATTATCAGCTTTTAATAAGATGTCATAAAGCTGGCCTCTTTTGTATTATCATGTTAATTATATCTTTTGAATCAGATAAAGGAGGTGGAATAAAAAAAAATAATTAAAAGGCAAGCAAATCCTACATACTTAAAATCTAGTGGCCCCGGTCATACGTCGGGTGAACTCACTTCAGTTGATCAGTCAAACATTGTTAAAAATATTATTGTGTCTGTAACATAAACTACCTTAAATTAACCGACTCATTCATAACGATCAAAGATAGCAAGGCAACCAAGCAAAATGATTACTTTGTAAAACAAAGAGCTTGGTTTCACAGATACAGACCATTGTGGGCAAGTGATTTTTAGAGAATTTCTGAACTGGCACTTAAGAGATACCCTCAAGGATGATAAGAAGTTTCATTATTACTTCCAATGAAATCACAACATCAGTATTGTACTAACTGAGCAATACAAAAATTGAGTTTCAACATAGGCATTTGTCTCATGAAATAAATGTTGCTAGTTTTTGAAAAAAAGGAATCTTGTTTCGTGGTATATCAACAGTTAGTCTAGTTCCCTGCTACATCAACTCTTGACTTGGTAGTATACTATTATATACCACTTCGGGAACCAGAGTAATCAACAAAACAGAAAGCAATGATGTAATACACAGATGTTTTCGTGTACATGTGATAGCTGTTGAAACCAGTTGGAAAAGTATTTCACATGTTGGACATTTTGAAAATAAATGTTATTTATACAGAATAATGAACAACTTCATTAGAAAAGTGCCTTATTTGAAACAGTTATTATCGACGTGGTTGTAAAGTGAGGATTGTCATTAAACAGCCCAGTTCCCTTACCCCCCTGCGGTTTTCTCAATGTACAGATTTTTAAAAATATTTGGAGGTCTCTTGGTAACTCGTGCCCTCGCTTATAATGTGGTCTGATGTTGTGGACCCCATTGTGTGCGAGTTATCAAAGGAGAGGTGTACACCACTTGAAATCATTCTCAAATATATCCTTGGCTACAATATAAATTTTATGTGTAAATGCTGTATCTTGGGGTAAGAAGCATGAGAAGGTTGCTGTCAACAGTTGCATGGTGAATGGGCAGTTAATGTGAATGGACTTGTGCATGAACGCTACCCACATTTAGGAGCCTTGTATATTGTTCACACTACAGTCCACTTCATGGTGTGCTTGGAATGTCCCTATCATTTTTGGGATATGCATCCACTTGAAGTGGCAAAAGATGTGAACTTTTTTGGTACACTTAATTCGATAGGAAAGTTGTTTTGAAACACACACATGCCTATTACTATGAAATACAGGGACAGATTGCTATCACCAAATGTGATGGTATGACTATGTTGTTTGGACAAGCAAAGGTTTATATTGTCAAAGGGTCTTTGGACTAGTGTAACCTTACCCAAGCTGAATGTTTTTTTCAGCAGTGCTGTACTATCAGAACTATTTTCCAGCAAGGTAAAATAAGCATGAAGTGTATGTTGTGTGCTGATCAATATCATGAATCTCAGGAGAAGTAAAAATTACCTGATAGTATTGGTACGGCTAGCTGTTATGCCTAAAATTAAGTCATTTGCAGAAGAGATCAATTTCATCATAAAATTTAATATTTCACTTGTCCTATGTTATATTTCAATTCAGTAAAATTCTTGTGATATTACCCGACATCTATACTACCCTTGTAGTTTTCATAACTCCCACCATGCTCCAGTTTCACCGAGTTTTTTTAAATTGCTCCTCAAATTGAGATTTTGTATTATCTTGCTCTTGATAAAATTCTGGCAATGATGAGATTTTCATTAGCTGACAAGATATAAGAAAGTATGAAAAGTATATAGAATTTGAATAGTGCACCTTCAACTCATATTATTGGAAATTGGTTTCACAGATAGGAAATTAACATTTTGTCAAATAAAACAAGGCTTTTTCAGGGGAATTCAAGATATTATGAATATTTTGAACATTGATGACAGTTGAATTTTCAGTGACAATCCTCTGATTATTGATTATTAAAGGAAAATAAATATCTCATTTTTGGAAAGATTATTTAATTTATGTGAATACGGTACCCAGTCAGAATATTGTGATTTTATCTGATAAAATTCCTGTGATTTCTTACTAACTCTCTCTCTCTCTCTCTCCAGTTTAAAAAAGAGAATGAAAAAAGCATGCAAATAGTTGGATTATAGAGAAGTAAAATATATACCCATGTCTGTATTAAAGAAAAAAAGGAAATCTGACAAAAGTGAATATTGGAATCAAGCACTTAACAGATTGGCATTGCAAACTGAATGATTTTTTCATAACAAAGCAAGAATAAATGAAAATAAATGAAAGTTAAAGTAAATATTTTATTTCTACAAATTATGTTCAGAAATGTTTACATCCATGCAATCTGCCGGTATACCATCTTAAAGTTTATGTACAGTGTGCATTAAAAAGATATATGTTAAGCTTGTTCAGCTTCCATTAAATCAGTGGAAGAAGTAAATTGCATAGTGCACATATAAGAACATGTATTTTTTACACTTGTTCATGCATTGATATATGGTTAGCCCACACTTTCAATAATCCTGAAATTTTATATTAGTTCAGTTGCCCATATACAACATGAGTGGACGGTTAGCAATTCGCTATGTTGTTTCCACTGCTGTCTTACCTGGGTTTTTATTCCTCATTTTGGGGGGAATAATAGACAGATGCACCTTTTGGAGTAACCAAATCAAAAATGACAAAACTGTTATCTCCCATAATTGCATCCCCATGTTCACATTTGGCTGTCAGTCAACTTAATTTTGTTATTTTTTTATCACAAAACTTCCAGCCCAGAGATATGATGCATGGATGATTGTACAGTTTGGACTAATAAACATCAACAGTTTTGATGTCATATGCAACTTACACACTAAAAATACATTTGACTCTTATTACCTAATGACTGTGCCATCACCGTAAAATTCTTAGTACAATCTAAATAACCCTACAGTTTGGATATAACCTCTTGAAAGAATCTGGCATATTGTTAACCATCATACTTAATGGCCTTGCAACAAGGAAAATGTTGATACATGCTGTCTAACCACTGATTAAATATTTTGCTGCCTGTGGATAATTATAAATCCTGAATCAGCAAACCTAACCTCAGTCCCATGAGGAATATCAGAAACTCCTCAATTTCTATGCTTATGTGGTCTACCTCAACAGTCTGGGTTGATTGACATTTGCTCTGACACAATGTTCAGATAACAAGTAGAAATTGGCTTTGTCTGAAGTCCAGTATAAAATGTAACCTTATTAGTAAGATCCTCAATAGCAAGCATATAGAGAGTATCCGTCACTGTGTGTTGAAAATGCGCATGAAATGCTTTCAGTCCCTTTTGTTTCAGTTTGTAATTCCTTTTCACTTTTCTGTTTCACACTTATTTCCTTGTTACATAACTCTGAGAGATCACTTGTACATTACCAAAGTGATCATGAAACATAAGTGTCCAAAAGAGAAAAGCTCTTGCTCAGAATACAGTTAGTATTTTCAGTTTCTTAATTTTAATCTGTTAGTTCTGTAATTTTTCCTGGGTTTTGTTGATGATCTGATTCTGAAGTATTCTCTTCTGTTTCTTTGTGTGCTGCAAGTTCTGCATCATGTGTATACTGAAAATAAAAATAATTTTCTATTGAAAATGAAATTTAGATTAAATGAAAACTTTATTAGCCAACACTTTTGACTGTCCCTATTTCAAAATGGGAATAATCAAGCAAAAGATAAACTTGTGTTTTCTTTCCTCGTTATGTTTTTTTCTGGGGTGGGTGTGTTGAGTTTAATTAAAAAATATTTGAGGGTACATATTCATATAAATTATCCAATGGGAAACACTCATGCAAAGTAAAAAGTAGTATTGTTTAACCCAAAAGAATAGTATTTAAAGTTTTGTAACATACAACAGTTTACATCTGTGGCTTTACAAGTGTGTGGTGTGGGGATGGGGCATTTTCGTCATTCTGACATTATTATATCAGTTCGCCAAAATAAAAAACAGAGACACAAACAAAAACACATTATTAGTTGTCCTAAATATTTTGTGGTCAAATACTGACTGTAACAGGTGCACCTTATTCGTCTACTTTTAGTGGCAAAATGTTCTGAACATTAACAAGAATAGCTGGTTGGTCTCCAGTTCTTCCAACTCATGTGACTTGCCAAAATGGATCTTAACTTTTTTGCACTGAGAACCTGTACAGTGTTAGTTGTCTACCATCCATCTCCTTTCCACTGTAATTATGACAGTGTGTGGCTAAACAATAAAGTTTGCCCATGGCAAGAAATATAATTTCATTCACTTCCTTCTGTGTTGAATTGATGAATGTCAACCAATGTATAGCTACTGGAAATGCTTCTAGCATGATCACCACACACTAAAGAGTTATGAAATAGCAGGCAGATAATGAAGTTGCTGAAAATGGCTATACTAGTAAACTTTGATTGCAGGTTTAGCTAGCTTGGCTGGTTATGAGGAAAACCAGTTTGACTGTATCAAGCTGAGGAAGATTACCAAGAAAACCTGCCATTATCCTCAGCCACCATTTCAAGTCAGCATTCAAGGCTTTTCAGATGAGTCCTGTCAAGAAGCAATGACCAAAATAAAGAAGCATATCAATGGATCAGATGCAGATAATTTGGTTGAGAATGATGGAATGGATAATGATGATGGTATCACCTCAGTAAGTATCTGACGGCATCAGTATTGGTTAAGGCTTTTCTGTATAGATATCATGCATGAACTCTTGAATCAGCAAGCACTGCCTTTTCACATTCATATAGCCCCTCTTCACATGCAAGGCTGAGGTCATTTGAAACTGAAAAATTATCATTATCAAGTAGGCAAAATATAATTTCTCAGATGTTTTCTATATGCTTAAAATAGAATTTGTTCATTCATTTGGTACCCTCATTATTTTGTTGCTCCCTCAGTGACTCAGATATTATTTTACCCTTATGAAATTAGTATGTGGGTGCATTTCAGAAGAGTAAAAACTGGATTACATTGACTTAATTTGCATACTTAACATTGTATTTCAGCTGTTCATTTGTTACATCCTTAATATCTAAGATTTTGTATTGCACACGTTCATGAAAATTTGTACACCACTCTCTCGATAACTCACACTCTGATAACTTGTGAACCTACTTATAATATGGGGTCAGGCATGCATCCCATTTTTTTAAACCAGAAAATACAAAAAAAAAAAAAAATTGATCCATATTTCTAGAACTTGAAAAAAAAATTCGCAATCAAAATTGGTAACTGAAACGTTAATATATTGCTCGTTTTATGGTCGAAAATGGTAGATATAACCTGGAAACTTTAATTAACATTTTGAAATTATTAACTTTTAATAAGAAGTCATATAGTTGGTTACATTTTCTTTCCAAATGACATTTACAGTACACTGTAATTAAAGATATTCAAGTAAATTTCGATCAATGAAATGTCACTTACACCTAGTGTAGGCAATACATTACTATTTAAATGCCAATTAAATAATTTTTATTAAGTGAAATTTGTGTTTTAATTTTATCTTTTAGTTTCACTTAAGTGTAATCATCATAAATGCAATGTGTATTTAAACGTAAAATAGGTCAATGTACCATAACAGCTATGTCCACAAGCGTTTCTCTGAGAAACTAATTAAGTGCCAGCTATGTTTTGATAACTGACTTGTAGAAGTATTTGTTGTGTTGTTGCAATGAATTAACAGCTGGCCTCCTTTGTATTAGGCCCTATCATGTTAATTATGTCTTTTGAATCAAATAAAGGAGATGGAATATAAAAAAAAGTTAAAAGGCACACAAATTCTACATACTTAAAATCTAGTGACCTGGGTCGTATGTCAGGTGAACTCACTTCAGTTGATCAATTGAACACTGTTAAAATTTTTATTGTGTATGTAACATAAACTACCTTAAATTAACTGACTCTTTCATAACTGTGATCAAAGTTAGCAAGGCAGCCAAGTGAAACGAATACTTCGTCAAATAAAGAGCTTTTTTTTCTCACAGATATGGACCATTGTGGGAAAGCGATTTTCTGAGAATTTCTGAACTGGCACTTAGAGATATCCTCAAGGATGATAAGAAGTTTCACTATTACTTTTAATGAAATCATGACATCAATATTGTCCTAACTGAACAATACAAAAATTGAGTTTTGATGTAGGCAATTGTCTCATGAAATAAATGTCAGTAGATTTTTTAAAAAAGGAATCTTGTTTGGTGGTATATGAACAGATAGTCTAGTTTCCAGCTACTTTTTTGACTCCTGACTAGCTAGTATACTATTTAATACCACTCTGAGAACCAGATTAATCAACAAAACAAAAAGCAGTGATGTAATACACATGTTTTTACATACACATGATGGTTGTTGAAACCAGTTGGAGTGATCTTTTACATGTTGGAAATTTTGAAAATAAATGTTATGTGATTGTAAAAGGAGGATTCAGGCACTAAACAGCCCAGTTCCCTACCCTCCCTCATGATTTTTTTGATGTAGAAGCAGATTATATAGATTTTTGGAGGTCCCTCGATAACTTGCACCCTTGCTTATAGTGTGGTTTATGTTTGTGGACCCCGTTGTGCGTGAGTTATTGAGGGAGAGGTGTATACCCAAACCAAAATTGCAAGTTTATTTTTAAGGTTGCAGCAAGCTTGTTATGTAAGCTTGTGGCAGGCTTAGATTTGAAACCACAGCAAGCTTGCCTAATTGCAAGCTTGCGCAAGCTAGTAATAGGGAAGCTTGCAGTAAGTAAGCTTCCACGAGTTTGTCATGTAAGCTTGCAGCAAGTTTGCACAAGCTAGTAATAGCTTGCTATTGTCAAGCTTGCATGAGCTTGTCATGAAAGCTTGCAGCAAGCTTGCGTGAGTTTGTCATGTAAGCTTGCGGCAAGCTTACTAATTACAAGCTTGCAAAGCTGACCTAGCTAGCTGCATCAGAAGAAGTGATATAACATCAAATAAATTATTCTATACATGGTCACATACCTCCATTTTTCTAGCCCTTGATGTGTGAAAAGTATGTAACATCAAATATTAAAATGAAAATGTTAATATATGGTGAACATTAATTAGCATGAGATCTTACTGTCACAATGAAAGAAAAGAATGAAGTCATCAGATCATTTAATATTTAATCAGATAAAAATATAAGAGCATATGAATATGTGTGAGGAAACTCTTTATACTTTTGTTCTGTATGGCTTTAGAAATGTTCTACTAATTTGCTTCCAGGAAGAAATCCATTTGGGGGAGGCTGGTGTCAAATGGTTAGGTCCCCTCTCTCATCTATCAAAATGATAAACTATTAGGTAAAAACAAGAATGTTTGCCATTTGAATTTTTCTGAACAAACTATTCTAAACAAAATCCTCAGAATAAAATTCTGCATCCTTCCCTGCATCTGGTGTGATTCAGGTATCATCCACTGAAATGGATTACAGCAGCATGTACTATGTAACCATTAAAAAAAACGAGTATTAACCTCTTTGGCAAAAGCATTTCATTTTTAGTTCCGAAATCACTTATCAAGTCCAAAAAATATCAGTAAATGTTATTTCAAGATCATCCTTTAATGAGCTCCTAAATTTTAGTTTTAACATCCATTTTGAAAGGCACATGTCAAACGAATGGCACTTAAGAGCTTTAAAAAAACAAAAAAATCTGATGAAACTGATTAGGTACCTTGTGAAATTTTGAAATGAAATAACTGCCATATTCTTTGAGAATGAAAAGAATTAAATCTAACAACATCTGAACAGTTGTTGAATCTGATATGCGAGAGGAAAGAAAGACCCTTAGAATAACGGAAAAGAGATTCACAAGTGTGCGTTTAATTTTATAATCTCATAACCCTATTGTTGATAACTGACAGTACTGCATCAATTACTGCAGTTTGGCAATAAATAATAATGATCTTAAGAGTTGTCATCTCAGTCATTGGATGAAGCAACATTACAAAGTCATTTTTTGACATATTTAAATCGTAAAAGTGAAACAGAACACTACTACCAATCTACAGTCCCGAAAACTGGCAAAATACAACACGCTCTTGAGTTTAAACTTTGACTTTGATAATATACTGTGGAAAGTGATTGAATTAGTTCTATAGTAAACATTGTATGGGATGACTTTGATAATGTACTGTGGAAAGTGATTGAATTAGTTCCATAGTAAACATTGTATGGGATGACTTTGATAATGTACTGTGGAAAGTGATTGAATTCGTTCTATAGTAAACATTGTATGGGATGACTTTGATAATGTACTGTGGAAAGTGATTGAATTAGTTCCATAGTAAACATTGTATGGGATGACTTTGATAATGTACTGTGGAAAGTGATTGAATTAGTTCCATAGTAAACATTGTATGGGATGACTTTGGTAATATACTGTGGAAAGTGATTGAATTAGTTGTATAGTAAACATTGTATGGGATGACTTTGATAATATACTGTGGAAAGTGATTGAATTAGTTCTATAGTAAACATTGTATGGGATGACTTTGATAATGTACTGTGGAAAGTGATTGAATTAGTTCTATAGTAAACATTGTATGGGATGACTTTGATAATATACTGTGGAAAGTGATTGAATTCGTTCTATAGTAAACATTGTATGGGATGACTTTGATAATGTACTGTGGAAAGTGATTGAATTAGTTGTATAGTAAACATTGTATGGGATGACTTTGATAATATAGTGTGGAAAGTGATTGAATTAGTTCTATAGTAAACATTGTATGGGATGACTTTGATAATGTACTGTGGAAAGTGATTGAATTAGTTGTATAGTAAACATTGTATGGGGTGACTTTGATAATATACTGTGGAAAGTGATTGAATTAGTTCTATAGTAAACATTGTATGGGATGACTTTGATAATGTACTGTGGAAAGTGATTGAATTAGTTCCATAGTAAACATTGTATGGGATGACTTTGGTAATGTACTGTGGAAAGTGATTGAATTAGTTCCATAGTAAACATTGTATGGGATGACTTTGGTAATATACTGTGGAAAGTGATTGAATTAGTTGTATAGTAAACATTGTATGGGATGACTTTGATAATATACTGTGGAAAGTGATTGAATTAGTTCTATAGTAAACATTGTATGGGATGACTTTGATAATACACTGTGGAAAGTGATTAAATTAGTTGTATAGTAAACATTGTATGGGGTGACTTTGATAATATACTGTGGAAAGTGATTGAATTAGTTCTATAGTAAACATTGTATGGGATGACTTTGATAATGTACTGTGGAAAGTGATTGAATTAGTTCCATAGTAAACATTGTATGGGATGACTTTGGTAATGTACTGTGGAAAGTGATTGAATTAGTTCCATAGTAAACATTGTATGGGATGACTTTGGTAATATACTGTGGAAAGTGATTGAATTAGTTGTATAGTAAACATTGTATGGGATGACTTTGATAATATACTGTGGAAAGTGATTGAATTAGTTCTATAGTAAACATTGTATGGGATGACTTTGATAATACACTGTGGAAAGTGATTAAATTAGTTGTATAGTAAACACTGTATGGGATGACTTTGATAATATACTGTGGAAAGTGATTGAATTAGTTCTATAGTAAACATTGTATGGGATGACTTTGATAATGTACTGTGGAAAGTGATTGAATTAGTTCTATAGTAAACATTGTATGGGATGACTTTGATAATGTACTGTGGAAAGTGATTGAATTAGTTCTATAGTAAACATTGTATGGGATGACTTTGATAATGTACTGTGGAAAGTGATTGAATTAGTTCCATAGTAAACATTGTATGGTATGACTTTGATAATATACTGTGGAAAGTGATTGAATTAGTTCTATAGTAAACATTGTATGGGATGACTTTGATAATATACTGTGGAAAGTGATTGAATTAGTTGTATAGTAAACATTGTATGGGATGACTTTGATAATATACTGTGGAAAGTGATTGAATTAGTTGTATAGTAAACATTGTATGGGATGACTTTGATAATATACTGTGGAAAGTGATTGAATTAGTTCCATAGTAAACATTGTATGGGATGACTTTGATAATATACTGTGGAAAGTGATTGAATTAGTTGTATAGTAAACATTGTATGGGATGACTTTGATAATATACTGTGGAAAGTGATTGAATTAGTTCCATAGTAAACATTGTATGGGATGACTTTGGTAATATACTGTGGAAAGTGATTGAATTAGTTCTATAGTAAACATTGTATGGGATGACTTTGATAATATACTGTGGAAAGTGATTGAATTAGTTGTATAGTAAACATTGTATGGGATGACTTTGATAATATACTGTGGAAAGTGATTGAATTAGTTCTATAGTAAACATTGTATGGGATGACTTTGATAATATACTGTGGAAAGTGATTGAATTAGTTGTATAGTAAACATTGTATGGGATGACTTTGATAATGTACTGTGGAAAGTGATTGAATTAGTTCTATAGTAAACATTGTATGGGATGACTTTGATAATGTACTGTGGAAAGTGATTGAATTAGTTCCATAGTAAACATTGTATGGGATGACTTTGGTAATATACTGTGGAAAGTGATTGAATTAGTTCTATAGTAAACATTGTATGGGATGACTTTGATAATATACTGTGGAAAGTGATTGAATTAGTTCTATAGTAAACATTGTATGGGATGACTTTGATAATATACTGTGGAAAGTGATTGAATTAGTTGTATAGTAAACATTGTATGGGATGACTTTGATAATGTACTGTGGAAAGTGATTGAATTAGTTCTATAGTAAACATTGTATGGGATGACTTTGATAATGTACTGTGGAAAGTGATTGAATTAGTTCTATAGTAAACATTGTATGGGATGACTTTGATAATATACTGTGGAAAGTGATTGAATTAGTTGTATAGTAAACATTGTATGGGATGACTTTGATAATATACTGTGGAAAGTGATTGAATTAGTTGTATAGTAAACATTGTATGGGATGACTTTGATAATATACTGTGGAAAGTGATTGAATTAGTTGTATAGTAAACACTGTATGGGATGACTTTGATAATATACTGTGGAAAGTGATTGAATTAGTTGTATAGTAAACATTGTATGGGATGACTTTGATAATGTACTGTGGAAAGTGATTGAATTAGTTGTATAGTAAACATTGTATGGGATGACTTTGATAATATACTGTGGAAAGTGATTGAATTAGTTGTATAGTAAACATTGTATGGGATGACTTTGATAATGTACTGTGGAAAGTGATTAAATTAGTTCTATAGTAAACATTGTATGGGATGACTTTGATAATATACTGTGGAAAGTGATTGAATTAGTTCTATAGTAAACATTGTATGGGATGACTTTGATAATATACTGTGGAAAGTGATTAAATTAGTTCCATAGTAAACATTGTATGGGATGACTTTGATAATATACTGTGGAAAGTGATTGAATTAGTTCTATAGTAAACATTGTATGGGATGACTTTGATAATATACTGTGGAAAGTGATTGAATTAGTTCTATAGTAAACACTGTATGGGATGACTTTGATAATGTACTGTGGAAAGTGATTGAATTAGTTCTATAGTAAACATTGTATGGGATGACTTTGATAATGTACTGTGGAAAGTGATTAAATTAGTTGTATAGTAAACATTGTATGGGATGACTTTGATAATATACTGTGGAAAGTGATTGAATTAGTTGTATAGTAAACATTGTATGGGATGACTTTGATAATATACTGTGGAAAGTGATTGAATTAGTTCTATAGTAAACATTGTATGGGATGACTTTGATAATGTACTGTGGAAAGTGATTAAATTAGTTGTATAGTAAACATTGTATGGGATGACTTTGATAATATACTGTGGAAAGTGATTGAATTAGTTGTATAGTAAACATTGTATGGGATGACTTTGATAATATACTGTGGAAAGTGATTAAATTAGTTCTATAGTAAACATTGTATGGGATGACTTTGATAATATACTGTGGAAAGTGATTGAATTAGTTCTATAGTAAACATTGTATGGGATGACTTTGATAATATACTGTGGAAAGTGATTAAATTAGTTCTATAGTAAACATTGTATGGGATGACTTTGATAATATACTGTGGAAAGTGATTGAATTAGTTCTATAGTAAACATTGTATGGGATGACTTTGATAATATACTGTGGAAAGTGATTAAATTAGTTCTATAGTAAACATTGTATGGGATGACTTTGATAATATACTGTGGAAAGTGATTGAATTAGTTCTATAGTAAACATTGTATGGGATGACTTTGATAATATACTGTGGAAAGTGATTGAATTAGTTGTATAATAAACATTGTATGGGATGACTTTGATAATATACTGTGGAAAGTGATTAAATTAGTTCTATAGTAAACATTGTATGGGATGACTTTGATAATATACTGTGGAAAGTGATTAAATTAGTTCTATAGTAAACATTGTATGGGATGACTTTGATAATATACTGTGGAAAGTGATTGAATTAGTTCTATAGTAAACATTGTATGGGATGACTTTGATAATATACTGTGGAAAGTGATTAAATTAGTTCTATAGTAAACATTGTATGGGATGACTTTGATAATGTACTGTGGAAAGTGATTGAATTAGTTGTATAGTAAACATTGTATGGGATGACTTTGATAATATACTGTGGAAAGTGATTAAATTAGTTCTATAGTAAACATTGTATGGGATGACTTTGATAATATACTGTGGAAAGTGATTAAATTAGTTCTATAGTAAACATTGTATGGGATGACTTTGATAATATACTGTGGAAAGTGATTAAATTAGTTCTATAGTAAACATTGTATGGGATGACTTTGATAATATACTGTGGAAAGTGATTGAATTAGTTCCATAGTAAACATTGTATGGGATGACTTTGATAATATACTGTGGAAAGTGATTGAATTAGTTCTATAGTAAACATTGTATGGGATGACTTTGATAATATACTGTGGAAAGTGATTGAATTAGTTCCATAGTAAACATTGTATGGGATGACTTTGATAATATACTGTGGAAAGTGATTGAATTAGTTCCATAGTAAACATTGTATGGGATGACTTTGATAATATACTGTGGAAAGTGATTAAATTAGTTGTATAGTAAACACTGTATGGGATGACTTTGATAATATACTGTGGAAAGTGATTGAATTAGTTCTATAGTAAACATTGTATGGGATGACTTTGATAATATACTGTGGAAAGTGATTGAATTAGTTCTATAGTAAACATTGTATGGGATGACTTTGATAATATACTGTGGAAAGTGATTGAATTAGTTGTATAGTAAACACTGTATGGGATGACTTTGATAATATACTGTGGAAAGTGATTAAATTAGTTGTATAGTAAACACTGTATGGGATGACTTTGATAATATACTGTGGAAAGTGATTGAATTAGTTCTATAGTAAACATTGTATGGGATGACTTTGATAATGTACTGTGGAAAGTGATTGAATTAGTTCCATAGTAAACATTGTATGGGATGACTTTGATAATGTACTGTGGAAAGTGATTACATTAGTTCTATAGTAAACATTGTATGGGATGACTTTGATAATATACTGTGGAAAGTGATTAAATTAGTTTTATAGTAAACATTGTATGGGATGACTTTGATAATATACTGTGGAAAGTGATTAAATTAGTTCTATAGTAAACATTGTATGGGATGACTTTGATAATATACTGTGGAAAGTGATTGAATTAGTTCTATAGTAAACATTCTATGGGATGACTTTGATAATGTACTGTGGAAAGTGATTAAATTAGTTCCATAGTAAACATTGTATGGGATGACTTTGATAATATACTGTGGAAAGTGATTGAATTAGTTCCATAGTAAACATTGTATGGGATGACTTTGATAATATACTGTGGAAAGTGATTAAATTAGTTGTATAGTAAACACTGTATGGGATGACTTTGATAATATACTGTGGAAAGTGATTGAATTAGTTCTATAGTAAACATTGTATGGGATGACTTTGATAATATACTGTGGAAAGTGATTGAATTAGTTCTATAGTAAACATTGTATGGGATGACTTTGATAATGTACTGTGGAAAGTGATTAAATTAGTTATATAGTAAACACTGTATGGGATGACTTTGATAATATACCGTGGAAAGTGATTGAATTAGTTCTATAGTAAACATTGTATGGGATGACTTTGATAATGTACTGTGGAAAGTGATTGAATTAGTTGTATAGTAAACATTGTATGGGATGACTTTGATAATATACTGTGGAAAGTGATTGAATTAGTTCTATAGTAAACATTGTATGGGATGACTTTGATAATGTACTGTGGAAAGTGATTAAATTAGTTGTATAGTAAACACTGTATCGGATGACTTTGATAATATACTGTGGAAAGTGATTGAATTAGTTCTATAGTAAACATTGTATGGGATGACTTTGATAATATACTGTGGAAAGTGATTAAATTAGTTCTATAGTAAACATTGTATGGGATGACTTTGATAATATACTGTGGAAAGTGATTGAATTAGTTCAATAGTAAACATTGTATGGGATGACTTTGATAATATACTGTGGAAAGTGATTAAATTAGTTCTATAGTAAACACTGTATGGGATGACTTTGATAATATACTGTGGAAAGTGATTGAATTAGTTCTATAGTAAACATTGTATGGGATGACTTTGATAATGTACTGTGGAAAGTGATTGAATTAGTTGTATAGTAAACATTGTATGGGGTGACTTTGATAATGTACTTTGGAAAGTGATTGAATTAGTTGTATAGTAAACATTGTATGGGATGACTTTGATAATATACTGTGGAAAGTGATTGAATTAGTTCTATAGTAAACATTGTATGGGATGACTTTGATAATATACTGTGGAAAGTGATTGAATTAGTTGTATAGTAAACATTGTATGGGATGACTTTGATAATGTACTGTGGAAAGTGATTGAATTAGTTGTATAGTAAACATTGTATGGGATGACTTTGATAATATACTGTGGAAAGTGATTAAATTAGTTCTATAGTAAACACTGTATGGGATGACTTTGATAATATACTGTGGAAAGTGATTGAATTAGTTGTATAGTAAACATTGTATGGGATGACTTTGATAATATACTGTGGAAAGTGATTGAATTAGTTCTATAGTAAACATTGTATGGGATGACTTTGATAATATACTGTGGAAAGTGATTGAATTAGTTTTATAGTAAACATTGTATGGGATGACTTTGATAATGTACTGTGGAAAGTGATTGAATTAGTTCTATAGTAAACATTGTATGGGATGACTTTGATAATATACTGTGGAAAGTGATTGAATTAGTTATATAGTAAACACTGTATGGGATGACTTTGATAATATACTGTGGAAAGTGATTGAATTAGTTGTATAGTAAACATTGTATGGGATGACTTTGATAATGTACTGTGGAAAGTGATTAAATTAGTTCTATAGTAAACATTGTATGGGATGACTTTGATAATGTACTGTGGAAAGTGATTAAATTAGTTCCATAGTAAACATTGTATGGGATGACTTTGATAATGTACTGTGGAAAGTGATTAAATTAGTTCTATAGTAAACATTGTATGGGATGACTTTGATAATGTACTGTGGAAAGTGATTAAATTGGTTCTATAGTAAACATTGTATGGGATGACTTTGACAATATACTGTGGAAAGTGATTGAATTAGTTCTATAGTAAACATTGTATGGGATGACTTTGATAATATACTGTGGAAAGTGATTGAATTAGTTGTATAGTAAACATTGTATGGGATGACTTTGATAATGTACTGTGGAAAGTGATTGAATTAGTTGTATAGTAAACATTGTATGGGATGAATTTGATAATATACTGTGGAAAGTGATTGAATTAGTTGTATAGTAAACATTGTATGGGATGAATTTGATAATATACTGTGGAAAGTGATTGAATTAGTTGTATAGTAAACATTGTATGGGATGACTTTGATAATGTACTGTGGAAAGTGATTAAATTAGTTATATAGTAAACACTGTATGGGATGACTTTGATAATATACCGTGGAAAGTGATTAAATTAGTTGTATAGTAAACATTGTATGGGATGACTTTGATAATATACTGTGGAAAGTGATTAAATTAGTTATATAGTAAACACTGTATGGGATGACTTTGATAATATACTGTGGAAAGTGATTAAATTAGTTGTATAGTAAACATTGTATGGGATGACTTTGATAATGTACTGTGGAAAGTGATTGAATTAGTTCCATTGTAAACATTGTATGGGATGACTTTGATAATATACTGTGGAAAGTGATTGAATTAGTTCTATAGTAAACATTGTATGGGATGACTTTGATAATATACTGTGGAAAGTGATTAAATTAGTTATATAGTAAACACTGTATGGGATGACTTTGATAATATACCGTGGAAAGTGATTAAATTAGTTGTATAGTAAACATTGTATGGGATGACTTTGATAATATACTGTGGAAAGTGATTAAATTAGTTGTATAGTAAACACTGTATGGGATGACTTTGATAATATACCGTGGAAAGTGATTAAATTAGTTGTATAGTAAACATTGTATGGGATGACTTTGATAATATACTGTGGAAAGTGATTAAATTAGTTATATAGTAAACACTGTATGGGATGACTTTGATAATATACTGTGGAAAGTGATTAAATTAGTTGTATAGTAAACATTGTATGGGATGACTTTGATAATGTACTGTGGAAAGTTATTGAATTAGTTCCATAGTAAACATTGTATGGGATGACTTTGATAATATACTGTGGAAAGTGATTGAATTAGTTGTATAGTAAACATTGTATGGGATGACTTTGATAATATACTGTGGAAAGTGATTGAATTAGTTCTATAGTAAACATTGTATGGGATGACTTTGATAATATACTGTGGAAAGTGATTAAATTAGTTATATAGTAAACACTGTATGGGATGAATTTGATAATATACCGTGGAAAGTGATTAAATTAGTTGTATAGTAAACATTGTATGGGATGACTTTGATAATATACTGTGGAAAGTGATTAAATTAGTTGTATAGTAAACATTGTATGGGATGACTTTGATAATATACCATGGAAAGTGATTGAATTAGTTGTATAGTAAACATTGTATGGGATGACTTTGATAATATACCGTGGAAAGTGATTGAATTAGTTGTATAGTAAACATTGTATGGGATGACTTTGATAATATACCGTGGAAAGTGATTGAATTAGTTCTATAGTAAACATTGTATGGGATGACTTTGATAATGTACTGTGGAAAGTGATTGAATTAGTTCCATAGTAAACATTGTATGGGATGACTTTGATAATGTACTGTGGAAAGTGATTGAATTAGTTCTATAGTAAACATTGTATGGGATGACTTTGATAATATACTGTGGAAAGTGATTGAATTAGTTCCATAGTAAACATTGTATGGGATGACTTTGATAATGTACTGTGGAAAGTGATTAAATTAGTTCTATAGTAAACATTGTATGGGATGACTTTGATAATGTACTGTGGAAAGTGATTGAATTAGTTCTATAGTAAACATTGTATGGGATGACTTTGATAATATACTGTGGAAAGTGATTGAATTAGTTCCATAGTAAACATTGTATGGGATGACTTTGATAATGTACTGTGGAAAGTGATTGAATTAGTTCTATAGTAAACATTGTATGGGATGACTTTGATAATATACTGTGGAAAGTGATTAAATTAGTTGTATAGTAAACATTGTATGGGATGACTTTGATAATATACTGTGGAAAGTGATTGAATTAGTTCTATAGTAAACATTGTATGTGATGACTTTGATAATATACTGTGGAAAGTGAATTAGTTCTATAGTAAACATTGTATGGGATGACTTTGATAATATACTGTGGAAAGTGATTAAATTAGTTGTATAGTAAACATTCTATGGGATGACTTTGATAATGTACTGTGGAAAGTGATTAAACTAGTTCCATAGTAAACATTGTATGGGATGACTTTGATAATGTACTGTGGAAAGTGATTAAATTAGTTCTATAGTAAACATTGTATGGGATGACTTTGATAATATACTGTGGAAAGTGATTGAATTAGTTCCATAGTAAACATTGTATGGGATGACCTTCATAATATACTGTGGAAAGTGATTAAATTAGTTCTATAGTAAACATTGTATGGGGTGACTTTGATAATACACTGTGGAAAGTGATTAAATTAGTTTTATAGTAAGCATTGTATGGGATGACGTTGATAATATACTGTGGAAAGTGATTGAACTAGTTCCATAGTAAACATTGTATGGGATGACTTTGATAATATACTGTGGAAAGTGATTAAACTAGTTCCATAGTAAACATTGTATGGGATGACTTTGATAATATACTGTGGAAAGTGATTGAATTAGTTGTATAGTAAACATTGTATGGGATGACTTTGATAATATACTGTGGAAAGTGATTGAATTAGTTCTATAGTAAACATTGTATGGGATGACTTTGATAATATACTGTGGAAAGTGATTAAATTAGTTCTATAGTAAACATTGTATGGGATGACTTTGATAATATACTGTGGAAAGTGATTGAATTAGTTGTATAGTAAACATTGTATGGGATGACTTTGATAATATACTGTGGAAAGTGATTGAATTAGTTGTATAGTAAACATTGTATGGGATGACTTTGATAATATACTGTGGAAAGTGATTGAATTAGTTGTATAGTAAACATTGTATGGGATGACTTTGATAATATACTGTGGAAAGTGATTGAATTAGTTGTATAGTAAACATTGTATGGGATGACTTTGATAATATACTGTGGAAAGTGATTGAATTAGTTGTATAGTAAACATTGTATGGGATGACTTTGATAATATACTGTGGAAAGTGATTGAATTAGTTGTATAGTAAACATTGTATGGGGTGACTTTGATAATACACTGTGGAAAGTGATTAAATTAGTTGTATAGTAAACATTGTATGGGATGACTTTGATAATGTACTGTGGAAAGTGATTGAATTAGTTCTATAGTAAACATTGTATGGGATGACTTTGATAATGTACTGTGGAAAGTGATTGAATTAGTTATATAGTAAACATTGTATGGGGTGACTTTGATAATACACTGTGGAAAGTGATTAAATTAGTTCTATAGTAAACATTGTATGGGATGACTTTGATAATAGACTGTGGAAAGTGATTGAATTAGTTCTATAGTAAACATTGTATGGGATGACTTTGATAATATACTGTGGAAAGTGATTGAATTAGTTGTATAGTAAACATTGTATGGGATGACTTTGATAATATACTGTGGAAAGTGATTAAATTAGTTCTATAGTAAACATTGTATGGGATGACTTTGATAATATACTGTGGAAAGTGATTGAATTAGTTGTATAGTAAACATTGTATGGGATGACTTTGATAATATACTGTGGAAAGTGATTAAATTAGTTCTATAGTAAACATTGTATGGGATGACTTTGATAATATACTGTGGAAAGTGATTGAATTAGTTGTATAGTAAACATTGTATGGGATGACTTTGATAATATACTGTGGAAAGTGATTGAATTAGTTGTATAGTAAACATTGTATGGGATGACTTTGATAATATACTGTGGAAAGTGATTGAATTAGTTCTATAGTAAACATTGTATGGGATGACTTTGATAATGTACTGTGGAAAGTGATTGAATTAGTTGTATAGTAAACATTGTATGGGGTGACTTTGATAATGTACTGTGGAAAGTGATTGAATTAGTTGTATAGTAAACATTGTATGGGGTGACTTTGATAATATACTGTGGAAAGTGATTGAATTAGTTCTATAGTAAACATTGTATGGGATGACTTTGATAATATACTGTGGAAAGTGATTGAATTAGTTCTATAGTAAACATTGTATGGGATGACTTTGATAATGTACTGTGGAAAGTGATTGAATTAGTTGTATAGTAAACATTGTATGGGATGACTTTGATAATGTACTGTGGAAAGTGATTGAATTAGTTGTATAGTAAACATTGTATGGGATGACTTTGATAATGTACTGTGGAAAGTGATTAAATTAGTTATATAGTAAACATTGTATGGGATGACTTTGATAATATACCGTGGAAAGTGATTGAATTAGTTCTATAGTAAACATTGTATGGGATGACTTTGATAATGTACTGTGGAAAGTGATTGAATTAGTTCTATAGTAAACATTGTATGGGATGACTTTGATAATGTACTGTGGAAAGTGATTGAATTAGTTCTATAGTAAACATTGTATGGGATGACTTTGATAATATACTGTGGAAAGTGATTGAATTAGTTGTATAGTAAACATTGTATGTGATGAGTTTGATAATATACTGTGGAAAGTGATTAAATTAGTTATATAGTAAACATTGTATGGGATGACTTTGATAATATACTGTGGAAAGTGATTGAATTAGTTGTATAGTAAACATTGTATGGGATGACTTTGATAATATACTGTGGAAAGTGATTGAATTAGTTCTATAGTAAACATTGTATGGGATGACTTTGATAATGTACTGTGGAAAGTGATTGAATTAGTTGTATAGTAAACATTGTATGGGGTGACTTTGATAATGTACTGTGGAAAGTGATTGAATTAGTTGTATAGTAAACATTGTATGGGATGACTTTGATAATATACTGTGGAAAGTGATTGAATTAGTTGTATAGTAAACATTGTATGGGATGACTTTGATAATATACTGTGGAAAGTGATTGAATTAGTTGTATAGTAAACATTGTATGGGATGACTTTGATAATGTACTGTGGAAAGTGATTGAATTAGTTGTATAGTAAACATTGTATGGGATGACTTTGATAATGTACTGTGGAAAGTGATTAAATTAGTTATATAGTAAACATTGTATGGGATGACTTTGATAATATACCGTGGAAAGTGATTGAATTAGTTCTATAGTAAACATTGTATGGGATGACTTTGATAATGTACTGTGGAAAGTGATTGAATTAGTTCTATAGTAAACATTGTATGGGATGACTTTGATAATGTACTGTGGAAAGTGATTGAATTAGTTCTATAGTAAACATTGTATGGGATGACTTTGATAATGTACTGTGGAAAGTGATTGAATTAGTTCTATAGTAAACATTGTATGGGATGACTTTGATAATGTACTGTGGAAAGTGATTGAATTAGTTCTATAGTAAACATTGTATGGGATGAGTTTGATAATATACTGTGGAAAGTGATTGAATTAGTTGTATAGTAAACATTGTATGGGATGACTTTGATAATGTACTGTGGAAAGTGATTAAATTAGTTATATAGTAAACACTGTATGGGATGACTTTGATAATATACCGTGGAAAGTGATTAAATTAGTTGTATAGTAAACATTGTATGGGATGACTTTGATAATGTACTGTGGAAAGTGATTAAATTAGTTCCATAGTAAACATTGTATGGGATGACTTTGATAATATACTGTGGAAAGTGATTGAATTAGTTCTATAGTAAACATTGTATGGGATGACTTTGATAATATACCGTGGAAAGTGATTGAATTAGTTCTATAGTAAACATTGTATGGGATGAGTTTGATAATATACTGTGGAAAGTGATTGAATTAGTTGTATAGTAAACATTGTATGGGATGACTTTGATAATGTACTGTGGAAAGTGATTAAATTAGTTATATAGTAAACACTGTATGGGATGACTTTGATAATATACCGTGGAAAGTGATTAAATTAGTTGTATAGTAAACATTGTATGGGATGACTTTGATAATGTACTGTGGAAAGTGATTAAATTAGTTCCATAGTAAACATTGTATGGGATGACTTTGATAATATACCGTGGAAAGTGATTGAATTAGTTCTATAGTAAACATTGTATGGGATGACTTTGATAATGTACTGTGGAAAGTGATTGAATTAGTTCCATAGTAAACATTGTATGGGATGACTTTGATAATATACTGTGGAAAGTGATTAAATTAGTTGTATAGTAAACATTGTATGGGATGACTTTGATAATATACTGTGGAAAGTGATTAAATTAGTTGTATAGTAAACATTGTATGGGATGACTTTGATAATATACCATGGAAAGTGATTGAATTAGTTGTATAGTAAACATTGTATGGGATGACTTTGATAATATACCGTGGAAAGTGATTGAATTAGTTGTATAGTAAACATTGTATGGGATGACTTTGATAATATACTGTGGAAAGTGATTGAATTAGTTCTATAGTAAACATTGTATGGGATGACTTTGATAATGTACTGTGGAAAGTGATTGAATTAGTTCCATAGTAAACATTGTATGGGATGACTTTGATAATGTACTGTGGAAAGTGATTGAATTAGTTCTATAGTAAACATTGTATGGGATGACTTTGATAATATACTGTGGAAAGTGATTGAATTAGTTCCATAGTAAACATTGTATGGGATGACTTTGATAATATACTGTGGAAAGTGATTGAATTAGTTCCATAGTAAACATTGTATGGGATGACTTTGATAATATACTGTGGAAAGTGATTGAATTAGTTCTATAGTAAACATTGTATGGGATGACTTTGATAATATACTGTGGAAAGTGATTGAATTAGTTCTATAGTAAACATTGTATGGGATGACTTTGATAATATACTGTGGAAAGTGATTGAATTAGTTGTATAGTAAACATTGTATGGGATGACTTTGATAATATACTGTGGAAAGTGATTGAATTAGTTCTATAGTAAACATTGTATGGGATGACTTTGATAATATACTGTGGAAAGTGAATTAGTTCTATAGTAAACATTGTATGGGATGACTTTGATAATATACTGTGGAAAGTGATTAAATTAGTTATATAGTAAACATTGTATGGGATGACTTTGATAATATACTGTGGAAAGTGATTAAATTAGTTGTATAGTAAACATTGTATGGGATGACTTTGATAATATACCGTGGAAAGTGAATTAGTTCTATAGTAAACATTGTATGGGATGACTTTGATAATATACTGTGGAAAGTGATTAAATTAGTTATATAGTAAACATTGTATGGGATGACTTTGATAATATGCTGTGGAAAGTGATTAAATTAGTTGTATAGTAAACATTGTATGGGATGACTTTGATAATATACTGTGGAAAGTGATTAAATTAGTTATATAGTAAACATTGTATGGGATGACTTTGATAATATACTGTGGAAAGTGATTAAATTAGTTGTATAGTAAACATTGTATGGGATGACTTTGATAATATACTGTGGAAAGTGATTGAATTAGTTCTATAGTAAACATTGTATGGGATGACTTTGATAATATACTGTGGAAAGTGAATTAGTTCTATAGTAAACATTGTATGGGATGACTTTGATAATATACTGTGGAAAGTGATTAAATTAGTTATATAGTAAACATTGTATGGGATGACTTTGATAATATACTGTGGAAAGTGATTAAATTAGTTGTATAGTAAACATTGTATGGGATGACTTTGATAATATACTGTGGAAAGTGATTAAATTAGTTATATGGTAAACATTGTATGGGATGACTTTGATAATATACTGTGGAAAGTGATTAAATTAGTTGTATAGTAAACATTGTATGGGATGACTTTGATAATATACTGTGGAAAGTGATTGAATTAGTTCTATAGTAAACATTGTATGGGATGACTTTGATAATATACTGTGGAAAGTGATTAAATTAGTTCTATAGTAAACATTGTATGGGATGACTTTGATAATGTACTGTGGAAAGTGATTGAATTAGTTCTATAGTAAACATTGTATGGGATGACTTTGATAATATACTGTGGAAAGTGATTGAATTAGTTCTATAGTAAACATTGTATGGGATGACTTTGATAATATACTGTGGAAAGTGATTACATTAGTTCTATAGTAAACATTGTATGGGATGACTTTGATAATATACTGTGGAAAGTGATTAAATTAGTTATATAGTAAACATTGTATGGGATGACTTTGATAATATACTGTGGAAAGTGATTAAATTAGTTGTATAGTAAACATTGTATGGGATGACTTTGATAATATACTGTGGAAAGTGATTAAATTAGTTATATAGTAAACATTGTATGGGATGACTTTGATAATATACTGTGGAAAGTGATTAAATTAGTTGTATAGTAAACATTGTATGGGATGACTTTGATAATATACTGTGGAAAGTGATTGAATTAGTTCTATAGTAAACATTGTATGGGATGACTTTGATAATATACTGTGGAAAGTGATTGAATTAGTTCTATAGTAAACATTGTATGGGATGACTTTGATAATATACTGTGGAAAGTGATTACATTAGTTCTATAGTAAACATTGTATGGGATGACTTTGATAATGTACTGTGGAAAGTGATTGAATTAGTTCTATAGTAAACATTGTATGGGATGACTTTGATAATATACTGTGGAAAGTGATTAAATTAGTTGTATAGTAAACATTGTATGGGATGACTTTGATAATATACTGTGGAAAGTGATTGAATTAGTTCTATAGTAAACATTGTATGGGATGACTTTGATAATATACTGTGGAAAGTGAATTAGTTCTATAGTAAACATTGTATGGGATGACTTTGATAATATACTGTGGAAAGTGATTAAATTAGTTATATAGTAAACATTGTATGGGATGACTTTGATTATGTACTGTGGAAAGTGATTAAACTAGTTCCATAGTAAACATTGTATGGGATGACTTTGATAATGTACTGTGGAAAGTGATTAAATTAGTTCTATAGTAAACATTGTATGGGATGACTTTGATAATATACTGTGGAAAGTGATTGAATTAGTTCCATAGTAAACATTGTATGGGATGACCTTCATAATATACTGTGGAAAGTGATTAAATTAGTTCTATAGTAAACATTGTATGGGGTGACTTTGATAATACACTGTGGAAAGTGATTAAATTAGTTTTATAGTAAGCATTGTATGGGATGACGTTGATAATATACTGTGGAAAGTGATTGAACTAGTTCCATAGTAAACATTGTATGGGATGACTTTGATAATATACTGTGGAAAGTGATTAAACTAGTTCCATAGTAAACATTGTATGGGATGACTTTGATAATATACTGTGGAAAGTGATTGAATTAGTTGTATAGTAAACATTGTATGGGATGACTTTGATAATATACTGTGGAAAGTGATTGAATTAGTTCTATAGTAAACATTGTATGGGATGACTTTGATAATGTACTGTGGAAAGTGATTGAATTAGTTGTATAGTAAACATTGTATGGGATGACTTTGATAATATACTGTGGAAAGTGATTGAATTAGTTGTATAGTAAACATTGTATGGGATGACTTTGATAATATACTGTGGAAAGTGATTAAATTAGTTCTATAGTAAACATTGTATGGGATGACTTTGATAATATACTGTGGAAAGTGATTGAATTAGTTGTATAGTAAACATTGTATGGGATGACTTTGATAATATACTGTGGAAAGTGATTGAATTAGTTGTATAGTAAACATTGTATGGGATGACTTTGATAATATACTGTGGAAAGTGATTGAATTAGTTGTATAGTAAACATTGTATGGGGTGACTTTGATAATACACTGTGGAAAGTGATTAAATTAGTTCTATAGTAAACATTGTATGGGATGACTTTGATAATATACTGTGGAAAGTGATTAAATTAGTTCTATAGTAAACATTGTATGGGATGACTTTGATAATATACTGTGGAAAGTGATTGAATTAGTTGTATAATAAACATTGTATGGGATGACTTTGATAATATACTGTGGAAAGTGATTGAATTAGTTGTATAGTAAACATTGTATGGGATGACTTTGATAATATACTGTGGAAAGTGATTGAATTAGTTGTATAGTAAACATTGTATGGGATGACTTTGATAATATACTGTGGAAAGTGATTGAATTAGTTGTATAGTAAACATTGTTTGGGATGACTTTGATAATATACTGTGGAAAGTGATTGAATTAGTTGTATAGTAAACATTGTATGGGATGACTTTGATAATATACTGTGGAAAGTGATTGAATTAGTTGTATAGTAAACATTGTATGGGGTGACTTTGATAATACACTGTGGAAAGTGATTAAATTAGTTCTATAGTAAACATTGTATGGGATGACTTTGATAATGTACTGTTGAAAGTGATTGAATTAGTTCTATAGTAAACATTGTATGGGATGACTTTGATAATGTACTGTGGAAAGTGATTGAATTAGTTGTATAGTAAACATTGTATGGGGTGACTTTGATAATACACTGTGGAAAGTGATTAAATTAGTTCTATAGTAAACATTGTATGGGATGACTTTGATAATATACTGTGGAAAGTGATTGAATTAGTTCTATAGTAAACATTGTATGGGATGACTTTGATAATATACTGTGGAAAGTGATTGAATTAGTTGTATAGTAAACATTGTATGGGATGACTTTGATAATATACTGTGGAAAGTGATTAAATTAGTTCTATAGTAAACATTGTATGGGATGACTTTGATAATATACTGTGGAAAGTGATTGAATTAGTTGTATAGTAAACATTGTATGGGATGACTTTGATAATATACTGTGGAAAGTGATTAAATTAGTTCTATAGTAAACATTGTATGGGATGACTTTGATAATATACTGTGGAAAGTGATTGAATTAGTTGTATAGTAAACATTGTATGGGATGACTTTGATAATATACTGTGGAAAGTGATTGAATTAGTTGTATAGTAAACATTGTATGGGATGACTTTGATAATATACTGTGGAAAGTGATTGAATTAGTTCTATAGTAAACATTGTATGGGATGACTTTGATAATGTACTGTGGAAAGTGATTGAATTAGTTGTATAGTAAACATTGTATGGGATGACTTTGATAATATACTGTGGAAAGTGATTGAATTAGTTCTATAGTAAACATTGTATGGGATGACTTTGATAATATACTGTGGAAAGTGATTGAATTAGTTCCATAGTAAACATTGTATGGGATGACTTTGATAATATACTGTGGAAAGTGATTGAATTAGTTGTATAGTAAACATTGTATGGGATGACTTTGATAATATACTGTGGAAAGTGATTAAATTAGTTCTATAGTAAACATTGTATGGGATGACTTTGATAATATACTGTGGAAAGTGATTGAATTAGTTGTATAGTAAACATTGTATGGGATGACTTTGATAATATACTGTGGAAAGTGATTAAATTAGTTCTATAGTAAACATTGTATGGGATGACTTTGATAATATACTGTGGAAAGTGATTGAATTAGTTGTATAGTAAACATTGTATGGGATGACTTTGATAATATACTGTGGAAAGTGATTGAATTAGTTGTATAGTAAACATTGTATGGGATGACTTTGATAATATACTGTGGAAAGTGATTGAATTAGTTCTATAGTAAACATTGTATGGGATGACTTTGATAATGTACTGTGGAAAGTGATTGAATTAGTTGTATAGTAAACATTGTATGGGATGACTTTGATAATATACTGTGGAAAGTGATTGAATTAGTTCTATAGTAAACATTGTATGGGATGACTTTGATAATATACTGTGGAAAGTGATTGAATTAGTTCCATAGTAAACATTGTATGGGATGACTTTGATAATATACTGTGGAAAGTGATTGAATTAGTTGTATAGTAAACATTGTATGGGATGACTTTGATAATATACTGTGGAAAGTGATTGAATTAGTTCTATAGTAAACATTGTATGGGATGACTTTGATAATATACTGTGGAAAGTGATTGAATTAGTTCCATAGTAAACATTGTATGGGATGACTTTGATAATATACTGTGGAAAGTGATTGAATTAGTTCTATAGTAAACATTGTATGGGATGACTTTGATAATGTACTGTGGAAAGTGATTGAATTAGTTGTATAGTAAACATTGTATGGGATGACTTTGATAATGTACTGTGGAAAGTGATTAAATTAGTTATATAGTAAACATTGTATGGGATGACTTTGATAATATACCGTGGAAAGTGATTGAATTAGTTCTATAGTAAACATTGTATGGGATGACTTTGATAATATACTGTGGAAAGTGATTAAATTAGTTCTATAGTAAACATTGTATGGGATGAGTTTGATAATATACTGTGGAAAGTGATTGAATTAGTTCTATAGTAAACATTGTATGGGATGAGTTTGATAATGTACTGTGGAAAGTGATTGAATTAGTTGTATAGTAAACATTGTATGGGATGACTTTGATAATGTACTGTGGAAAGTGATTGAATTAGTTCTATAGTAAACATTGTATGGGATGAGTTTGATAATGTACTGTGGAAAGTGATTAAATTAGTTGTATAGTAAACATTGTATGGGATGAGTTTGATAATATACCGTGGAAAGTGATTGAATTAGTTCTATAGTAAACATTGTATGGGATGACTTTGATAATGTACTGTGGAAAGTGATTGAATTAGTTGTATAGTAAACATTGTATGGGATGACTTTGATAATATACTGTGGAAAGTGATTGAATTAGTTGTATAGTAAACATTGTATGGGATGACTTTGATAATATACTGTGGAAAGTGATTAAATTAGTTCTATAGTAAACATTGTATGGGATGACTTTGATAATATACTGTGGAAAGTGATTGAATTAGTTGTATAGTAAACATTGTATGGGATGACTTTGATAATATACTGTGGAAAGTGATTAAATTAGTTCTATAGTAAACATTGTATGGGATGACTTTGATAATATACTGTGGAAAGTGATTGAATTAGTTGTATAGTAAACATTGTATGGGATGACTTTGATAATATACTGTGGAAAGTGATTGAATTAGTTGTATAGTAAACATTGTATGGGATGACTTTGATAATGTACTGTGGAAAGTGATTGAATTAGTTCTATAGTAAACATTGTATGGGATGACTTTGATAATGTACTGTGGAAAGTGATTGAATTAGTTGTATAGTAAACATTGTATGGGATGACTTTGATAATATACTGTGGAAAGTGATTGAATTAGTTGTATAGTAAACATTGTATGGGATGACTTTGATAATGTACTGTGGAAAGTGATTGAATTAGTTGTATAGTAAACATTGTATGGGATGACTTTGATAATGTACTGTGGAAAGTGATTGAATTAGTTGTATAGTAAACATTGTATGGGATGACTTTGATAATGTACTGTGGAAAGTGATTAAATTAGTTATATAGTAAACATTGTATGGGATGACTTTGATAATATACCGTGGAAAGTGATTGAATTAGTTCTATAGTAAACATTGTATGGGATGACTTTGATAATATACTGTGGAAAGTGATTAAATTAGTTCTATAGTAAACATTGTATGGGATGAGTTTGATAATATACTGTGGAAAGTGATTGAATTAGTTCTATAGTAAACATTGTATGGGATGAGTTTGATAATGTACTGTGGAAAGTGATTGAATTAGTTGTATAGTAAACATTGTATGGGATGACTTTGATAATGTACTGTGGAAAGTGATTAAATTAGTTATATAGTAAACATTGTATGGGATGACTTTGATAATATACCGTGGAAAGTGATTGAATTAGTTCTATAGTAAACATTGTATGGGATGACTTTGATAATGTACTGTGGAAAGTGATTGAATTAGTTCTATAGTAAACATTGTATGGGATGACTTTGATAATGTACTGTGGAAAGTGATTAAATTAGTTGTATAGTAAACATTGTATGGGATGACTTTGATAATGTACTGTGGAAAGTGATTGAATTAGTTCTATAGTAAACATTGTATGGGATGAGTTTGATAATATACCGTGGAAAGTGATTGAATTAGTTCTATAGTAAACATTGTATGGGATGACTTTGATAATATACCGTGGAAAGTGATTGAATTAGTTCTATAGTAAACATTGTATGGGATGACTTTGATAATGTACTGTGGAAAGTGATTGAATTAGTTCTATAGTAAACATTGTATGGGATGAGTTTGATAATATACTGTGGAAAGTGATTGAATTAGTTGTATAGTAAACATTGTATGGGATGACTTTGATAATGTACTGTGGAAAGTGATTGAATTAGTTGTATAGTAAACATTGTATGGGGTGACTTTGATAATACACTGTGGAAAGTGATTAAATTAGTTCCATAGTAAACATTGTATGGGATGACTTTGATAATATACTGTGGAAAGTGATTGAATTAGTTCTATAGTAAACATTGTATGGGATGACTTTGATAATACACTGTGGAAAGTGATTAAATTAGTTCTATAGTAAACATTGTATGGGATGACTTTGATAATATACTGTGGAAAGTGATTGAATTAGTTCTATAGTAAACATTGTATGGGATGAGTTTGATAATATACTGTGGAAAGTGATTGAATTAGTTGTATAGTAAACATTGTATGGGATGACTTTGATAATATACTGTGGAAAGTGATTGAATTAGTTCTATAGTAAACATTGTATGGGATGAGTTTGATAATGTACTGTGGAAAGTGATTAAATTAGTTCCATAGTAAACATTGTATGGGATGACTTGGATAATTTACTGTGGAAAGTGATTGAATTAGTTCTATAGTAAACATTGTATGGGATGACTTTGATAATGTACTGTGGAAAGTGATTGAATTAGTTCTATAGTAAACATTGTATGGGATGAGTTTGATAATGTACTGTGGAAAGTGATTAAATTAGTTCCATAGTAAACATTGTATGGGATGACTTGGATAATTTACTGTGGAAAGTGATTGAATTAGTTCTATAGTAAACATTGTATGGGATGAGTTTGATAATGTACTGTGGAAAGTGATTAAATTAGTTCCATAGTAAACATTGTATGGGATGACTTGGATAATTTACTGTGGAAAGTGATTGAATTAGTTCTATAGTAAACATTGTATGGGATGACTTTGATAATATACTGTGGAAAGTGATTAAATTAGTTCCATAGTAAACATTGTATGGGATGACTTGGATAATTTACTGTGGAAAGTGATTGAATTAGTTCCATAGTAAACATTGTATGGGATGACTTTGATAATATACTGTGGAAAGTGATTAAATTAGTTCCATAGTAAACATTGTATGGGATGAGTTTGATAATGTACTGTGGAAAGTGATTGAATTAGTTGTATAGTAAACATTGTATGGGATGACTTTGATAATATACTGTGGAAAGTGATTGAATTAGTTCTATAGTAAACATTGTATGGGATGAGTTTGATAATATACTGTGGAAAGTGATTGAATTAGTTGTATAGTAAACATTGTATGGGATGACTTTGATAATATACCGTGGAAAGTGATTGAATTAGTTCTATAGTAAACATTGTATGGGATGACTTTGATAATGTACTGTGGAAAGTGATTGAATTAGTTGTATAGTAAACATTGTATGGGATGACTTTGATAATGTACTGTGGAAAGTGATTGAATTAGTTGTATAGTAAACATTGTATGGGATGACTTTGATAATATACCGTGGAAAGTGATTGAATTAGTTCTATAGTAAGCATTGTATGGGATGAGTTTGATAATGTACTGTGGAAAGTGATTGAATTAGTTGTATAGTAAACATTGTATGGGATGAGTTTGATAATGTACTGTGGAAAGTGATTGAATTAGTTGTATAGTAAACATTGTATGGGATGACTTTGATAATATACCGTGGAAAGTGATTGAATTAGTTGTATAGTAAACATTGTATGGGATGACTTTGATAATATAGTGTGGAAAGTGATTGAATTAGTTCTATAGTAAACATTGTATGGGATGACTTTGATAATGTACTGTGGAAAGTGATTGAATTAGTTCTATAGTAAACATTGTATGGGATGAGTTTGATAATATACTGTGGAAAGTGTTTGAATTAGTTGTATAGTAAACATTGTATGGGATGACTTTGATAATATACTGTGGAAAGTGATTAAATTAGTTCTATAGTAAACATTGTATGGGATGAGTTTGATAATATACTGTGGAAAGTGATTGAATTAGTTGTATAGTAAACATTGTATGGGATGACTTTGATAATATACCGTGGAAAGTGATTGAATTAGTTCTATAGTAAGCATTGTATGGGATGAGTTTGATAATGTACTGTGGAAAGTGATTGAATTAGTTGTATAGTAAACATTGTATGGGATGAGTTTGATAATGTACTGTGGAAAGTGATTAAATTAGTTATATAGTAAACATTGTATGGGATGACTTTGATAATATACCGTGGAAAGTGATTGAATTAGTTCTATAGTAAACATTGTATGGGATGACTTTGATAATGTACTGTGGAAAGTGATTGAATTAGTTTTATAGTAAACATTGTATGGGATGACTTTGATAATGTACTGTGGAAAGTGATTGAATTAGTTCCATAGTAAACATTGTATGGGATGACTTTGATAATATACCATGGAAAGTGATTGAATTAGTTCTATAGTAAACATTGTATGGGATGACTTTGATAATGTACTGTGGAAAGTGATTGAATTAGTTCTATAGTAAACATTGTATGGGATGACTTTGATAATATACTGTGGAAAGTGATTGAATTAGTTGTATAGTAAACATTGTATGGGATGACTTTGATAATGTACTGTGGAAAGTGATTGAATTAGTTGTATAGTAAACATTGTATGGGATGACTTTGATAATATACTGTGGAAAGTGATTGAATTAGTTCTATAGTAAACATTGTATGGGATGAGTTTGATAATATACCGTGGAAAGTGATTGAATTAGTTCTATAGTAAACATTGTATGGGATGACTTTGATAATATACTGTGGAAAGTGATTGAATTAGTTGTATAGTAAACATTGTATGGGATGACTTTGATAATGTACTGTGGAAAGTGATTGAATTAGTTGTATAGTAAACATTGTATGGGGTGACTTTGATAATACACTGTGGAAAGTGATTAAATTAGTTCTATAGTAAACATTGTATGGGATGACTTTGATAATGTACTGTGGAAAGTGATTAAATTAGTTATATAGTAAACATTGTATGGGATGACTTTGATAATATACCGTGGAAAGTGATTGAATTAGTTCTATAGTAAACATTGTATGGGATGACTTTGATAATATACCGTGGAAAGTGATTGAATTAGTTGTATAGTAAACATTGTATGGGGTGACTTTGATAATACACTGTGGAAAGTGATTAAATTAGTTCCATAGTAAACATTGTATGGGATGACTTTGATAATGTACTGTGGAAAGTGATTAAATTAGTTATATAGTAAACACTGTATGGGATGACTTTGATAATGTACTGTGGAAAGTGATTGAATTAGTTGTATAGTAAACATTGTATGGGGTGACTTTGATAATACACTGTGGAAAGTGATTAAATTAGTTCCATAGTAAACATTGTATGGGATGACTTTGATAATATACTGTGGAAAGTGATTGAATTAGTTCTATAGTAAACATTGTATGGGATGACTTTGATAATGTACTGTGGAAAGTGATTGAATTAGTTCTATAGTAAACATTGTATGGGATGACTTTGATAATGTACTGTGGAAAGTGATTAAATTAGTTATATAGTAAACACTGTATGGGATGACTTTGATAATGTACTGTGGAAAGTGATTGAATTAGTTGTATAGTAAACATGGTATGGGGTGACTTTGATAATACACTGTGGAAAGTGATTAAATTAGTTCCATAGTAAACATTGTATGGGATGACTTTGATAATGTACTGTGGAAAGTGATTAAATTAGTTCCATAGTAAACATTGTATGGGATGACTTTGATAATGTACTGTGGAAAGTGATTAAATTAGTTATATAGTAAACACTGTATGGGATGACTTTGATAATGTACTGTGGAAAGTGATTGAATTAGTTGTATAGTAAACATTGTATGGGGTGACTTTGATAATACACTGTGGAAAGTGATTAAATTAGTTCCATAGTAAACATTGTATGGGATGACTTTGATAATATACTGTGGAAAGTGATTGAATTAGTTCTATAGTAAACATTGTATGGGATGACTTTGATAATGTACTGTGGAAAGTGATTGAATTAGTTCTATAGTAAACATTGTATGGGATGACTTTGATAATGTACTGTGGAAAGTGATTGAATTAGTTGTATAGTAAACATTGTATGGGATGACTTTGATAATATACCGTGGAAAGTGATTGAATTAGTTCTATAGTAAACATTGTATGGGATGACTTTGATAATATACTGTGGAAAGTGATTGAATTAGTTCTATAGTAAACATTGTATGGGATGACTTTGATAATATAGTGTGGAAAGTGATTGAATTAGTTCCATAGTAAACATTGTATGGGATGACTTTGATAATATACTGTGGAAAGTGATTGAATTAGTTCCATAGTAAACATTGTATGGGATGACTTTGATAATATACTGTGGAAAGTGATTAAATTAGTTCTATAGTAAACATTGTATGGGATGACTTTGATAATATACTGTGGAAAGTGATTGAATTAGTTGTATAGTAAACATTGTATAGGATGACTTTGATAATATACTGTGGAAAGTGATTGAATTAGTTCTATAGTAAACATTGTATGGGATGACTTTGATAATGTACTGTGGAAAGTGATTAAATTAGTTGTATAGTAAACACTGTATGGGATGACTTTGATAATATACCGTGGAAAGTGATTAAATTAGTTGTATAGTAAACATTGTATGGGATGACTTTGATAATGTACTGTGGAAAGTGATTAAATTAGTTCCATAGTAAACATTGTATGGGATGACTTTGATAATATACCGTGGAAAGTGATTGAATTAGTTCTATAGTAAACATTGTATGGGATGACTTTGATAATATACTGTGGAAAGTGATTAAATTAGTTCCATAGTAAACATTGTATGGGATGAGTTTGATAATATACTGTGGAAAGTGATTGAATTAGTTCTATAGTAAACATTGTATGGGATGACTTTGATAATGTACTGTGGAAAGTGATTAAATTAGTTCCATAGTAAACATTGTATGGGATGACTTGGATAATTTACTGTGGAAAGTGATTGAATTAGTTCTATAGTAAACACTGTATGGGATGACTTTGATAATGTACTGTGGAAAGTGATTAAATTAGTTCCATAGTAAACATTGTATGGGATGACTTTGATAATGTACTGTGGAAAGTGATTAAATTAGTTCTATAGTAAACATTGTATGGGATGACTTTGATAATGTACTGTGGAAAGTGATTGAATTAGTTGTATAGTAAACATTGTATGGGGTGACTTTGATAATATACTGGTTATGTGGATTTGTAAGGACACTTACAAAATAGCAAATTCACTGAGAGTGTACGTCAATCACTTAAAGAATTTATTTTATGTGCAAAAAGTTCAACTGTTTATCTAACCTGGCTGATATTTTAAACAAGCTATATCATTAAATTGGAAAAAAGACATTTGTAGAAATAAATTACTTTTTATATTAAACAAGGACAAGAAATCAGTTTAATTTGAAATATATATTAATAATCTTCCTATTTAAGTTCAGAAAAAGAAATGTTGGAATTATACATTTTATGTATGTAGCAGCTAAGTACAACTGTTTAGCATTTCTGCAAGAATTGAAAATATATATACATATATTTAACTATAGTGCATTATCAGATGCTATGAATCAAAAACAAAATAACATTTAAATTTGCCTTGTTTCTTACTGCACATGATATATAGTCAAAATGTATATTCAACATTTCAAAATGTACTGCATGATCTTATGCAGGGGCTATAGCTAGCTGCCAAATTTCATCTTTCATAACCGACTAAATTATACTGCAAGCTTGCCTGCAGGCTTATGTAGAATTTTAGATTTTGCAATCTTGCAGACATAATGAGAAAAATTCCTTTTGCAAGCTTGAATTTTAGATTTTCCAAGCTTGCAGACTTGAAAAAATTCCTTTTGCAAGCTTGAACTTTAGATTTTGTGAGCTTGCTGCAAGCCTGCAGACTTGGAGAAATTCCTTTTGCAAGCTTCAACTTTAGATTTTGTGAGCTTGCTGCAAGCTTGTGGTCAGCATGCATTTTTGTTTGGGTATTTTGATACATCTTGTTAAAAGTAATTTAGCCATACCTTAACTAGGTCAGTGTGACCTGTTCCGCATGTTTGAGTGACTTTTGTATTTCAGCTGCTTGTTTGCTACATCTGCAATATTTTGGACTCTATTGCACCTATACCCATGAAAATGGGTATGTAGGTACATCTCAGTGCAAATAACTCGGTCATACCAAAATTATAGGTAAGGATGACTACTCTGTACACTATGGAATTTTGTTTTATCTGTTTGTTTATTACCCTCTCAATATCATGGACACTATCTCACCAACACTCATGAAAATTGGTATCTTGATTAAAGTGAGTCAACCATACCAAAACTAGTTCATTGTGACCATATAATCACATTTATCAAACTTTTTTAATAAGCTGTTGTTGTTACTTAGCTGGTTCTTCTTTGAATGGAAAATGTAGACTGCATGATGAGAATTTATCCTCCCATAAGGTTAACTGGAAGATTCTGGAATATCGGAATACCCTTGGTCCAACCTGCAGATCCCATGCCTTTGTGCACTGTTTTTCATTCTATTTGCTGTTTTAATTTACCATCAAAGAGAAATTGCCATTGCTTCCTGAGTTTAACAGTTTTTTTTATGTGCAATGTTTTCGTTGTGTGAAATTACACTTGATCCAGCATTTTTTCTGTTTGAATTGGGAGAGAGAGAGAGAGAGTTGTTTTTGGTCATGTTTTGTATAACCTTGCATTTAGGTTATTACCCCATGGATGTTATAGCATAACTATTATTATTGAGAATTTATTTCTAAGTCAGGTATTTTGTTAATCTCCATCCTTGCTGAAATTGTTTGCATAATCTTCCTGATTCTGTTTATAGTTTTATTACAGTATTGAATATTCATAATTCACATTCCTTTAAGTGTGTCTTTTGCAGTTTTTGTCTTGCAAAAGCAGATTCCACACCAGTTTTTCCTTGTATGTTGTAGTGTTTAGTTATCAAATACCAGTTCATTCTCAGAAATTCATATTGGATAGTATTTCTTGTTATAATCCTTATTATAAGCAATCTTACAGAGCTGGTGTTTAGCTATTTTATTTGTTTCCAGTTCTTGATAAAGTCTGGTTAATATCATATTTGAAATTATCTTTAGATCTATATCTCAAAGACAGAACTTAGAAATGGTTGTTTTTGTTGTTGTTCTAGGGTTTAACGCCATTTTTCAGCACACGATAGGCTATACATGGCAGCCAGTATAACTGGTGGAGGAAGAACCCTGGAAAACCCAGGGAAGAACCACCGACCCACAAGAATCTACTGGCAGGCTTTCCCACATACCCACGATAGAACTTAGATATGGTGAGTTCTTGCTGTTATTTAATTAGCATAGACTTGAATCTGTGTAAATATATTTTTACTGATACTTACATGGAAGGTTTTGAATAAATCTTCTTTTCAGCATTTATTTGCAGCAATGACTGAGCAGAGTGGGGGTAAATTTGACCACAGGAAACCCTCTGGGACATCCACCCCATTTGACTATCTTCTACAGGCTGTAAGAGGACAGTTGGTTTTCCCATTTGTAGTCTGGGATTTCGCTGCATAGATGCACAAAAATTCCTCAGAAATTTTTGGGGTTTTCCTTCTGGGTCATTAAGTGCTAAGTGACACAGAGATCCCCAGGTGACCATCTTCAGTTTCCATGATGTTGTTGATCTGTGTGAATGATGGCTGCATGCAGAATTTCTGTTAAAAGTTCCCATTACTTCTGAAGTAATGGCTGATAGAAGTGGGGAGGGTAAGCATACTTTTCACTCTCAAATTTATTGGTCTACAATGGACAGTTTTCAGATGCTAGTAACATCATCTATGATACAAATATTATGCTGAAATGTACTGTACTACATATTTGTGACCTGGGAAATCTGAATCTGAGCTCAGATTTTCAATATCTGCTGGCATTTTGTTCAATTTGGATTTTTGTTTTCTTCAGATTTTATAGATAGGACTACTACCAGGTCATCTACTGCAAGTACCAAATTTTATTTTATTTGAAAGCTATACCTACAGCTATAACAAATTGATCTCATCTGAATCACATTCATTGTTTAGTTATACCTGAGAGGTTCAAACTTGCAACAGATCACAAAATATGAAAATTGTGCCCTCATAACAGAGGTGGTTTGACCATGTGTGGCAATTATCTTGCATAAATAATTCAACTATATGTTTCAGTGCTCTCACCCTTAAATCATTTTGTTCTTGTACCCAATATTCCAAGCTAGCAGTAGAGCTGAACATTAGCATATGTCGTACCACAAGTTCTTTTGTGCTGTCATGGACAATTAATATAAAATTGAAATGGGTACAAAACACACATGAAAGACTTATAGCCACAGATGGATATGATGTTCTCCATCTACATCATTTTATTGCCAAAGCTCCAGCTACATCAGCAAACAGAAGGAAGAACTTGCTCAGGATGAAGCCATTTATCTTACTGAGCTTTGCTGAAAACTGCATCTTCATGATCCAAAATGATGTGCAAAACCATCACATGGACAGCTTGCTGTTATCCACACTCCACCCATTGTAGTATATTACAGAATGGAGAGGGAGATAAATTGCTGGAATGTCTGTATTATTTCAGATTATGTCATGCATTATACTGTCACTGTACATTCATTTATTTCAGTCCCGATGCCCAATCTCAGGACCATGTTACCATTCATCAAGAATATTATATTTCAATGATGGGGCAACTAGCCAATTTAAAAAGTTAAAGAACTTGGCTAATCAGCATGATATCTGTATAATAAAAAGAAGTTCCTAATTGAAAACCAATACATTTTGTGAGTGAGAAACATATGCTACCCCTACACACTTGAGTTGGTCATAACTTCATAAGTAATTTGAATTTTTTCACTGAAATTTTGCGTGCAGCCATTGATTACTTTGATGTACACATAGAAGAAAGTTATTGAAATTGGAGATGGGCAGCTTGGAATTAGTTTATATTTTGGGTTATAAGGTATGTAATGATCCTTCTCTGATTTCCTTAGATCTCAGAGATTTATTAACAAAGTCTGTTTGGAGACTCTTGGGGTTATTGGGCCTCCTCCCTTGGAAATAATAAATTGGTCGAGTGAGTTGTGCTTCCCCAACTCTGAAGGTGGTGCAGCATTCTTTCATTCGCCTGGACCCATTGTCAGTGAAAGGATGAAGCCACTCAGTAATGGAAGATCTTCATCTAAGTCCGTCAGATCTGGGCAACAGTCTTCCTTAAGATCTGAGTTGTCTGACTGAGCACCTGTCTACAAATATCAGTCATTGGAACCCTGATGGTACTTGGATAAGGATAGGGTCTGGCCCCTCCCCTTTTTTCCAGACTGCCATTTCATTTCATTGGGTATTGAGAATGGGCATATAGATGCCAGACTGAAAGGGATCAGATCAGGAATCTCCCTTCTCCACTTCTTATAATCCCTCTAAATCCCTATGGGGTGTCAGCCATTCCATGGCAGGGAAAATGATTGGCCCTTTCCCTGCATACAGTCATGGGTTCAGTGGCTTGTCACATTGTAGGGAGGTCAATTCTGAAGACCAGGTTCCTACATCTTTATCTTACGATGTTGAGACGAAAATGAGGAAGGGTTATGGACCTTCTTCCCCCAAACACCCCAGGAGGGTATAGAATCATTCTCATCCACCTGCTGATTCTGCTACGAGGGAATGAGTAGTTACAGATTTAAGTTCCTCTTGCCCACCTCCATGTCTCCCCTGCAACAAAGAGACATTGGCTGACATAGTCCTGCCTCAAAGGAAACGAGCGAGATCAGGATGAAGGTATCCTTTCTTTCCTCATCGATTCACACAAGCATGATAAAGAACAGGCCGATATGGCACTTACTCCCTTTGGGTTTTTAAACATAGATAAATAAGGTTTGCCATCTTTTGCTTAGGTTTTAAGGCTTCCATGACACTAAACTTCTTTCAAGCTTGGAAAAACTTTCTAGGGCTAACTCTTGAACAGAACTTTTGTTGCTTCCTCACTCTGTTATGATTACGGAGCTTTCTAAAAGCTTTTGTAAGGGCCAGGACCTTGTTAGAAAAAGTAAGAGTCGATCTGCTTCTCTCAGTACATTAAGATTCTTGGCCTATGCATCTAGCTGTAAGGTTTATACATCTTCCTGGTTCATTAAAACTACAATTTAGGATTTTGAAGTTGCACAAGTGTGTATTTCCAAAGGGACTTGGGCATGCCTCCCAGTTAAAACTGTGAAAACCTTAGAACAAAAAGCTAGGTTATCGGTAACCTTTGCTTTGCATGCCCACACTTTTCAGCAGCTTCATTCGGCAGACTACACATGCATTGTGTCGACTTTCTCATTTTGGTGAACTTGAATCAGCACAGGGACTTTATGAATGCTCAGATTTCTCTAGGGTTGGATTTCCACCACCATCTGAATTGGGACCAGCTCTGGTGGAGTCCCCATGCACACCCCTGAATGCCACTATTATCTATTCACAGACACATCAGATTAGATTGGAGATCTCTGATTCCTTGGGTACATGGTCTCAGGAAGACTCTATCCTCCATGTAAACAATTTGGAAATGAGTGCAGTGTTCTTACACATTTAGGGATGTGTCAACAAAATAAGAGGTCACTGCATGATGGTCTCCTCTGACTACATGTCAGTAGTGGCATACCTCGGGAGACAGGGAGGCACACTTGCACCTTCACTCTGCATGGAGGTTTGGAACCTTATTTGAAGGGCAGTTTCTGATGGGATTACCTTCCAAGTTCACCACATTCCTGGGAAAATAGAATATGTTAGTGGGCAGTCTGTCAGAATACAGACAGTTTAAAAGAATAATGCAATTTTCATTTTCTTAATTAATCAGATTCACCTTGCTGTTCATATGCTACAAAACCATATACATGTATCCATATCTGGGTCAAGATAAGTTGAATAAAATAAGGGTTAAAAAAATGAAATTAACAAGAAAACATATTTATTTTAATACCTCTGTCTGCACAAGCATTGATGGACTAAATACCCTTATACAGAATTATGGAACAGATAAGAAATTTTACATTGTAGTCAGTAAACTACTGATTTAACAAAGGAAATTTATGATAGCAAAAAATCCTATTATGGAGCAGATGTATCCAGAAGATAATATCTGTGATCTCAGGAAAATTGTACATAACATTCACAACCCAAACCGAAATCGCAAGCTCTTTGTGCAAGCTTGTTACAAGCTTGAACAAACTATTATCTTGCAAGCTAGTATTTGGAACCTTGCAGCAAACTTGCGCAAGTCTGCACTGAAAAAAATGTCAAGCTTGCACAAACCACATGAAAGAAATATTGCAAGCTTGCACAAGTTTGCAGAAGATTGCTGCAAGCTTGCACAATCCTAAATATATACAAGCTGGCACAAGCTTGCAAGGATTAACAACAAGCTAGTGTAAGCTTGCGAGGACAAACAGCAAGCTTGCATTGACAAACAAGTTTATGCAAGGTTCCTTGCCGTAAAAATATTGCATGATGAAGACATTACGGACCATTCAAGAATACTGTTCATGATAAAATAGTTGCAATTAAATTGGAAAGGAGATTATATATAAAATAAATCTGAAATAAATGGAACAAATTTCAACTATTTTTGAAGTAGATTTATTTACAAAAAATACACATATCTTGAAACAGCCTTCTTTCAAGTAAAAAATTTTAAAATGGTGTTAAGAAAATATGAAGTTCTTATAAAATTCTTTTGCTAATTCTCTGTAATTGTATATTGAAAAGCACGTCAGCAAATTTACATCAGATACTGTATTTACCAGACACTGTAAAACAACTTGGACCATTATGGGCGTATTCATGTTTTTATTTGAAATTATCATTAATTATGGAATGCAAAGTCCTCTTGTGCAGATTGCAAATGTGGTGTCAGCTTAGTTTAAATTACCAGTTTATAAAGATCATATTAAACAAGAAAGTACTTTAGGATACTTTTACTGTAAGATACAATTACAACTACACAAAAATTGGCTACCTTTTTGCACACATGATTCTCAGATGAGATCTAACTCATGTTAATCTTGTGTGCATTTTAACATGCAAATTAGGTAGAACTCATATGAGCAATAGAATCTAACAAAATCTGAAAAAAATTATGAGCCGAATCATATCCAGTGTATTAAGGGAACATTCCAGAAATCCTGACTGTTACACAGAAAGGCAAGCTCTTCAGTCTGAGAATCTCACATGGCTGTTTTCTTGAATATGTAAGGAAAATCATCACATTTTTGTCTGCAGGGCTTCAGAAACATTTTATTTCACATCCATATTGAAATCCAGTTGGGGAATAATGCTGTCCGATGGTTACATTCCCTCCAATCTGTTAAAACTGTACGCTGTTAGGTGAAAAACAAGAATGTTAGCCATTTGAATACAATGAATCACTTCTTCTAAACAAATCCTCTCAAAATAAAATCTTTCATCCTTCCCTGCTTCGTATAGAGTCAGGTACCATCCACTGAAATAGATTACAGCAATATGTAACCTGGTCAAAATATTTGACTATTTACCTGTTTGGAAATGGCATTTCATTTAAGTTCAAAATTAGAGAAATATTTCACAAGTTATAGAAATGTTTATAAGTGCTATACATGTACTTTAATTAGCAATCTTTTAAAGAGATCCTAAATATTAGTTTTACCATGATCCATTTTGAAAGGGATGTCACGTCTGCCAAATGATTGGTATTTTACATCTTTAAACAGAAGAAAACAATGAAATTACTCAGTTGATATTTTGAGATCTTTGAAATAGACTCTCTACCATCTTTTTCAAAAATTAAAAATTAAAAATAAATATATCAATGCAGTGACCTCTGAACTTGTCTCAGTTAAAGTAAATTGCAAGTGGGTAATTGCCAAATTTGATATGCGAGAAGAAAAAAGTCCCTAAGAAAAGCGGAAATTAGATTAAGATGCTTGCATGTAATTTCAAAATTCATCAACCTGTTTTTGATAACTGACAACAATGCATCGAAATCTGCTGTTTGACAGGCGTAGCAGTAAATAATAATGATGTATAAAGTTGTTGTCTCAATGATCATGTGGAGGAAGATTACAAAGTCACCTTTTGACATTTAATATATTGTAAGCAAACACTGCACAGCAATAATGCTATAATACAGTATAATCGGCCACCAAGCTGCAGTCCAGTAAATGGGCAAAATACAAAATAATGTTTGATTTTATTCACCAACATAACTCCGTGATTTTAAATTTGTCTCTGGGATTCCATGATCAGTTGCTGCACATATATTGCTACTGCTTGCAATGAATTTGTGAGCTAAATTGTGATGGTCCAATTTTGAAAATGGAGCCTCTTTGGAACCGAGGCTGGCTTTTGTTTTCATGACTCCGGTATGTATATGTGCGATTTCAATTTGTAAACTAGTCTCAAAACTGAAAACAAGGGAAGTAACTGCCGTTGACATCTTGATGTCGAATTAGGTCTCTGTTGCAGAAAACATTTTATATTGCTTGATTTTATTGTTTGATTTCTTCTTTTTTTTAGAAAAGCAAAATTCATGTACCTTAATTCTTTATAGAATGCTGGCAGATGGGGATGTGTCTCTCTCTCCAGAAAACAATAATTATATACATTTTAAGCATTTATTTGGTATCAAAAGAAATGCCAGTAATTTATTTCTCCTGGCAGCAGATAATAATAATAATGATACTGTTTCATACTATTCACAACACTTACAGTAATAACAACAGGGACACATATAATATAAATGATGATAAGCAAAAGCTTCAGAACAATAGAATTGTATCAATAATAGCCCCCCCTTTTTTTTCTGTTTAAAAAATTCTCAATATTTGAACATTGATATTGTATGGAAATGCATAACAACAGGAAATCATAATCATTTACTTCTCTTGTATCTGTAAATAATGGAATTATTATTATTATTATTATTATTATTATTATTAAGTTTTGATATTTATCACATTAAAAAATATATAAATTTGGTAATATTAAATATAACAAAATGTAACTGCTGGAAATTAAATAATCTACATTATTAAATTAATGAGATCACCTTTAGCATAAAATTATTTAATTATATATTGAGCATTTGCTATCTGCAGTTTATATGCATATAGCAGGCAAGGAACAAAAATTCTCATAGAAATTGAGTCTAGAAATATTTGGAAGCTTGCACTTTTTATAAGCCTGCAAATTGTGCAAGCTTGCAGATGTTAGTAAGAAAATGACCAGAAATGATGCCATGCTTGCGCAGCTTGCACAAGCCAACAAATAATTATTTACAAGCTTATTTTGATGATACAAGCTTGCCGCAACCTTGTGGCATGCTAACTGCAAGGATGCATTTTGGTTTGGGAAAGATCAGTTTCCCAACATATTCAAGCTGACAATGCTAGCTATGTATATGTCCCCTCAGAAAAAAGCACAGAACACTATTAATAAAAAGGAGCAGAGTATGCTCAGAATTAATTAACAGATTAATGCTTATACAACTAGAAGTGACATTTGTCAAAGATATTGATTTCAGTAGAGCTCTAAGAAAGTGGAGCAGGAAGAAAGAGAGACATGTAATGAAGTTAGATAAATATTGACCTATGACCGTTTCTTGCTCCCCCTCCTTATATCTTTGATAAAGAGGGAGGTCTCCCTTAAGATAAAATCCTGTCATCTCTCCTAAAATTTCTCTTTTTTATGCAGAGATGTTTAAGCAGTGAATGAAGGTGCTGATGGAATAAATGAATTTAGCATAGAATGAGCTATGGGGCAGATTTCAAACTGCTCAAGCTTATCACCTTGTGTAAGTTTTAAAAAAAATTGTAGAATAGGACTGGGTATATTTAGTAGTTTTCCTTCTTCACTAATACAAGTACCTGTGGCTGCAACAGTCTTTTGCATCTGCATGAAAATGTGATAGATTTTGTTGGTATTTAGCCTTATTCCCATGCCTGGACTTGTTCTAGATGAGATTTTCTTTGCATGAGGAAATTGCATTAGTTCTTCTGTTTTAAAGATAAGATCGTAATGTCTCCCACGTGTAACTGAGACACAAAATTAGTAATCAAATGTTTTCAAATAATTGATGTTGTACAAAACTAAGGGAGTTAAATGGAGCCACCATTAAATGGCCTAAAATGTTGGATAAAACTCAATACCACCAACAGTATTCTTGTAATCTTCTCATCAATGAGAATTGCATATAAAAGGTTACAAAAGGAGTGAAACTGAAAGAAAACATAAAACTGAAACTTTAATTGATCATTATTTTCATTGTATATTGTTCTTCATAACATATTGAGAAAATATTTTTTCCAAGAAAATCTGACGTGATGATGGGATGATCAAGATAGACTTATATGTCCAGTTAGGGCTTCACATTTACATTTGGCATCATCTAAAGTGAGAAGAAAGGATATGAAGCTTCTTTTTCTATCTGTTAATGATATTTCAGCTTCCACCATTTTGAAGTGGATATACCATACTCATCAGTCCCTTTCTGAAAGGGACGTTTCTTTCATGAAGTTTAAAGACCATGAGGATGTGATGATTTTGAAGCTGTATTTTTGATATCTTGTATGGCTTTCTCATCTTATGTGTGCTCATTGTTTCACCTGAAGGCTTATTTTCTTTGGAGCCAATAGTAGTAAAACAAAATGTGGCACATGTAGACACCATCTGACAGTAGTCTAGACATATATAGTAAGGGTCAGTATTCCTTGCTTTTTCCTTCACCAGTTTGTAGGATCATCAGCCTCCCACCAGAGTGGCAAATCCAGATGTGCTATAGAAACAGGTTATGTATTATTGATATTAAAATGTTTTTAGATTGGGGAGGGGGTAAAATTAATTTTAATGATGTACTAATTACCTGTTGCTATTCCTCAAATTTCCTCATATTCCCAATATTCCCCATGTTCAATTCCCATGAGGCTAGAGTGTCCCAGGGTGTGCTAAAAACCTTGAGGCTAGAGTATCCCAGGGTGTGCTAAAAAACCTTGAGGCTTGAGTGTCCCAGGGGGGTCTGTAATGTATTTTCCCATTGAAGTTAGGGTATCCCACTTCACTACTCATGTATGCTCTAGGCACTATAAAATCCATGTCTGAATTGAGAAGGATGTCCAAGGAGCAGATAAAATCAGATGTTTGAGGCAAATTGTTATTTACTTTTTTGATTGTGCATTTTGTTCTAGAACTACCAGTAATGTTTTGTATGATTCAGTAGATCATCCCTATTCTAGACATGCATTGCAAACTGAAAAGAGACATTATATCAACAAAATTAGATTCTTGTCAGGTATACAGCGGACAGTCATGGTCGTCAGATTTACTTTTCTGTTTACTCACGCATGCCAGGTATACTGTTTTACTATTATAATTAGCCTTTCTTGTATGAAGCTAAGAAACAGTCCAGTATTAGGAAGTACTTTTTTACCTCAAGAAATAAAAATAGCCCCATATCAGAATTTCAAAATCTAATAAAGAGTGTACTGTGGCATGGTCAAAAAAAATTTTAAACTAGGGTCTGGCTTTCCATTTTTGAGACTCGTGAATGGTGAGAGCTATCCCTTGTATATCTTGTCTTGTTAAGAGTCTGTTGTAATAAAGTGTATATTGAATTTAAATTAGATAAAAATGTAAAGACAACTGCCATAAATTATTTCTTTCATTATACACCACTCCCTTGATAATTCGTGCCCTGATAACTCACGAACACGCTTATAGTGCGGGGTCAGTCGTTGACCCCATTTTATTTTTTTTGCTATAAACTGCCAAAAATTTAACCTCTATTTGTTGAACATGAAGAAAATCACTATCAAAATTGGTAACTAAAACCTTGATATATTGCTTGTTTTATCACAAAAACAGTTTGATATGACCTGGAAATTTGAATCAACATTATGAAATTATCAACTTTTAATAAGAAATCATGTAATTTATTAAAATTTCTTTCCAAACAACATTCTAGGTACACTGTAAATAACAGTATGCATTAAAATTTTTATCAATGAAATTGTCACTAACGCCTACTTGAGGCAGCATTTTAGTAAACAAATACCAATTAAATACATTTTTATCAAGTGAAATGCATTTTTGTTATATCTTTTAGTTGGCTGAAGTGTAATGATCATAAATACAGTATTCCCTGTTGTATTCAAACGTGAAATATGTCAATCTACCATAACAGCTATGTCCACGATCGTTTCTTTGAGAACCTAATTAAGTGCCGATGTTGTTTTTATACCTAATTTACTTAAGTATATGTATTTGTTGTGTTGTTGCACTGAATTGAAAGCTGACCTTGTATTACCACATTAATTATGTCTTTTGTATCAAATAAAGGGGTGGACTAATTGAAAATTTTAAAGGAATGCAAATCTAGCCTGCGTAAGAGCTAGTGACCCCGGTCTAATGTCAGATCAACTCACTGCAAGCGATCACTTGAACAGTTACACTTTTTGGGAGAATGTAATATAATTAAACTACCTTAAATTAGCATACTCATACACAAATGTATTCAACGATAGAAAAACAACCATGCAAAATGAATACTGGATGACATGAAATTCTGTTTCACAGATACATTTTATTAATGCAAAGCTAATTTCAGAGTTTGTAGTTAATTTGTAATTTCTCAATTGGCACTTGGAGATTTCCTCACGGATGGGAAGAAATTTCACTATTACTTGCAATGAAATCATGGCATCAATATTTTATTATAGAACAATATACAAAATTGTTTTCAATGACAACAGCTCTTTCACGAACTAAATGTTCCATTTTTTAAACAAAAGGAATTTTGTTTGATTGTGAATTTGAATGAATAACTAGTCTGGTTCCCTGTTTGAGCTGCATTCCACAAGAGTAGAGAGCAAAGCAGGAAGAGTAAAGATCAGGGAACCAGACTACTGAACAACAACATAAAGCAGTTATGTAATACACAGTGTTTTTGCATACACGTGAAGGTTGTTAAAGCCAGCTTGAACAACAATAATAATGATCTCTCGGTGGTTGAACATCTTGAAAATAAAGGTCAATTTCACATAAAAACAAATAACTTTGTTAGAAAAAGTGCTTTATTGATAGTTATTCCCAACGCGATTTTGAAACAATTATTCAGCCATTAAACAAACCAGTTCGCTCCCCCACCCCATGCAGTTTTCTCGATATCCAGCAAGGGATGGTATCATTTCATATTGTTATGGAGGTCCCTTGATAACATGCACCCTTGCTTATAGTGCAGTCTATGTTTTTGGGATCCCGTTGTGCACGAGTTATCGAGGGAGAGGTGTATTGAGATAAAAATTGTGTATTTGTAAGAATCTGATTCTGATTTATCATGAGCATTGACTTTTGACTGGATATTAAACAACAGGTTGAAAGTAATTGGTTTCAAATCCATTCATGAAGTGCATTTGTGTTTCATTCTTTTTTATTTATTGTTCGTTATTGTTTGTTTTGCATTTGCGCAGTCAATTTTTATACACCCAGTTGTAAGGCAGAGCATATGTTATGATGTACATCCATCCTTCTGTCTGTTCCTGTTTTTGTTTCCACACAAGAACTCTGGTCTCCACCATTCTGCCATCTGATCAAGTAACATGCATTCGGGTAGGAAGAACCTTGTACATTTTGGAGTCAAAAGGTCAAGATCACTGTAAAAGAAGAAAAATGGGTTCCACATAATAACATTAGTTCTACATCACAGATCTGGACCAATTTTTGTAGATAGTTTGCACTCAGGGTAATAAATCTTATTGATTTTTGTTTCAAATGGTCAAAAGTCAAGCTTTATGGATGGCTTGGACCTTTGGTAAGAAAGAAATCTGTTGATTTGGGGATCAAGAGGTTAAATGCGACTTAGAGAAGAAAAATGGTTTGTACACAATAACATAACTCACATGCCCCAAACAAATGGTTTGTACACAGTAACATAACTCACATGTCCCAAACTTTGTGGATGGCTTGCATATGGGTACAGAAAGAACCCAGCTGAATTTGATGTTAAAATATCAAAGTCAGCATTGCCTACCATGACTGAAAGAATAAAAATGGTTCATGCACAGTACCATTAGGTCTACAAAACAGGCTTTGGACAAACATTGTGGATGGATTGGAGATGGGATATTGCAGAAATGTCTCAATTTTGGTTCAAGATCACAGTGACCGAAAGAAAAACAATGATTTCTGCACATAAATTTGAGTTCTTAACCATGCAGCTTCACCAGATTTTGTTGATGACTGTCACTATGGTTAGAAAACGTTTGAAGTTCAAAGGTTAAGGTCACTTAAGCTAAAGAGGAAAAATGGGTTTTTCATGATAACTTTTGTTCTAGATCATGTATTCATGACGAAAGTTCATGGAGGCTTGCGTTTAAGATATGGGCGTCAAAAGGTGATGATTATATTATGGTCACTATGGCTCCAAAAGATTAGTTTTGCAGAATAGCATATTTTTGCTAGAGTAAGTTACTTGATGAAGCTGTCTGAATTTTTTGCACTTAGAGTAATAATAAAAACCTGAATATTTTGGAGTCTAGATGTCAGAGATCAGTCATGGTAAGTTTAGTGAGAAAATAATTGTTTCTGCAAAGTAGTGTCTTTCAAGGCCACATATCTTGACCACTGATTGAGGACATTTGAGACCTATAATCTCCAGAGCCAACCAAGCCCTACAGTAGGGCCCACATGGCGCTTATCAAACACAGAGTGGGTGTATAATGTACTATTCACTGTACACTTGTTTCATTATTCCAGGTGTTTGAAGTCGTTAGGGCAGAGGTGAATCCTGGTTTTTTTACAAGATGTAGTGACATTGGCTTTCTGCAACGCTTGATGGATCCATTGAAGACAAAGACCGAGGTAAAAGTGATTGAAAAAAATGGAAGATTATTTATAAAAGGAACCATAGACCAGGTTCTTTTATCAGAGAAACTGCTGCCCTTACCTGATGAACAAGAACAGTTGAAATTTGAAGATGGCCATTATCAAGATGAAACTAAACCAGCTGATTTAAAATTTCCAGCTAGTTCAAATGAATATTTGGCCATCATTCACACATTTAAGAAAATTCCTGAATCAGGAATAACACAAATGAAGTATAATGAAGGTTGCATCAGAATCACATGTAATGGAAATAGGATGTCGAAACTGAAAGAAACAATATCCTCCCTACTTTCTGAAGTTCGTAGCTCACACTGGGATGAAATTTATCTCAATCCAGGAGAAGAGATTACTTCAGAACTTCCACATAATGATTTAGTGATGGTTTTAAATGTTAAAGCAGAAAGGAAAGTGATCTTATTTAGCAGCAATACAGAAGAACTTGGCCGTGTCAAACACAAAATTATGGTCCAGCTTGGAAGAACAACTCCTACTGGCCGCAGCAGAAGAGAACTAGGTTCACTGAATACAAGTGTGGAAACTGACTCTAGTTTGTTTTTGTCTCTCGACTCCAAAACGATAAAGGAGTCAGCAGGACCATCAAAGAATACTTTTCTTACAGAGAATGGAGTGATAATAAAAGTGTATAGTATGTCAATTACAGACACTAATGTTGAATGTATAGTCAATGCAACTGATACACAGCTAAGAAATTCGTATGGAGTCTCCAGAGCAATTGCTAATGCTGCCGGAAAAGGGTTCCAAGATGCCTGTGATGAGCACTTAAACTTGCATGGACCCTTGAAGAGAGATGAGGCAGTTGTTTTTCCTCTCGGTTCTTTGAAGTGCAGATGTATTATCAATATTGCAGGCCCTGCAAAGTTTAAACGGGAGGAGATCTACATGGCTTTGTCTAATTTGGAAAACATTATCGTTGAGAGTTTGAAAGTTGCTGATGGCAGATGCTTCAAATCGATTGCTTTTCCTTCTGTTAGTGCAGGTACATATTTTTCTTCTTATATCCACATATCATTGTTACAATTAATTAAAGGCAGGATATGAAAGTGATAATCCAGACTTGGCTATATAAAGAATTAAGTACTTCATTGTCTAGATGCCTATTTAGATGTCTGTTCATAACTTCAGTCAGGATGAAAATGAAGCTAGTTGAAACTTCCTTTTGCATCCCATTCATCACTGTTAACAAAATTCATCTGTAAAATGAAAAGTGTCCAGTTCTGATCATTCAGTTACACATGAATGTGATGCTATACATTCTTATTCTAGTAGAGTAGAGGAGTTTTTAAATCTTCTGTATGCAGTATGTTCCTCATGTCCATGTATATGTACTTCCATTTGATACAAAAAGATCTTGTTAGTACAACCAGTCCCCTACTTTTTGATGGATTACCATGATATGCAATTCGGCAATCACTTTGCTCCCCAAATTTTTTGAGTTATTGTCCTTTTTTTCTTGTAGTGTGATATAATCTCAGTGTAACTGATTCCCCCTTTTTAATGGAATAACATAAAAATTATTAAATATCATCATTATCATGTAAATATGTGCATATTGACAAATAAATTTGCTCTTTCAATTAGTGATTTTGAAGGGTCTCTGTGACTGAAAGACAAAAAAGATGGTTTCTGCACATTAACTCAAGTACCTCACAACTTGCAGTTACACCTGTGTCTTTGTGGATGTTTTGCACTTGGGGTAAAGAAGAATTTTATCAGTTTTATAGTTAAAAGGTCAACGTCAATAAGTCAAGTTTTCAGCTATCAACCAGTGTTGATGGTTTGCACTTGATGTAAGGAAGAACCATATCAAATGTGGGGTCAAAAGCTCAAAGGTCAATGTCCCTTTGAAAGGAATTTTTTTTATTTCAACTCAATAACTTGAGCTCTCCACAATCTTCAGTTACAAAAGTCTGGATGGCTTGCACTTGTGATAGGGAAGCTCACTGTCAGTAATGCAGTCAAAAACTTAGAGATCAAGGTCACTATGACTTGAAGAATTAAATTGGTTTCTACACAATAAGTCAAAGTCTCCACCATCTGCAGTTACCAAATGTTTTGGATGACTTGCACTTCAGGTAAGGAAAAACCCAATTGATGTGTGGTAAAAGGATTAAAGGTCAAGGTCAGTGGACTGAAAGAAGAAAAATGGTGTTAACACAATGATATTAGTTCTACATTACATATCTTTACTCTACTTTGTAGATAACTTGCACTTGGAGTAAGGGGAATATTGTTGGGTTTAAAGGTCAGAGGCCAGGTTATTGCAATCGAAAGAAGAAAAATGGCTTTTCCAGTACAATTTAGTTCTACATGGCAGATCTGGACCATACATTGTTGATAGCTTGCACTTGTGGTAAAAAAGAAACCCTATTGTTTTAGAGGTCAAAGGTCAAGATCACTGTGTTGTCTTTGACAGTACAGAAACAAGATTGGTTTGATAAGGAATGTGAAAATCTCGATAAAAATGAGGTAGTGGTTTCCAAAAGGTATATATAATATTCTAAATGCAGTAAAACTGGCTCAATTAGATGCACAAATCAATTACAGAAATTTTCTTTGAAATTTTTTTATTTTTATTTTTTATTTTATTTATTTTCCCTGGAGGGGAAAAAAATGTGCTATGGTTGGCAACAACAAACAGGTATGGTCAGCTGACAGAAAACATTTTTTTCTTCTTCTGCCTTAGCGGTTTCCCTTCTACAGTTAATATAAATCTAAGTGTTAAAATATTTATTCCTTAATTTAAATTCTGTGCCAGTAACCATTTCTCCCTTTTAGAATTCCGTTCTTTAAGGGACATTTGAGTTGTCTTGGGAATCCCACCCTTTTTGGGGATGGTGCACACTGTCCTACATTTCATTATGCATCCAAAGTATGGCTAAGTGTTAAGGAATAACAACACAACCTGCCTAACATAAAACAGCAGAGGCTAGTGTATTCCTCTCTCTTTAGAAAGTAGATTGACATAAAATGTTTGCTGAAATTTTGTTGTTGTTATTGTTGCTGTTTCCATAAACAGGTTGTATATTAATGATGTCTTCACTTTCACTTCTCAACTTTTATTGCATGTATGTCTACATTTTCTCCTCCATAAAAAGTAATAGCAGTGAGAAAAACATCTTATTTTACTAAAGGAGAAAGATCTAGATGGGTCATTCATTTGGTTACCTTGTTCATACAAAGGGCTGTCCTTTGTTCACACTGCATGCAACTAGGTGAGTTTAATTAAAACTTATTGTTATTATTTTGTTTTTCAGAATAATGGCAGTCTGTAGGGCAGTGGGGCTACAAGAAAGGCCCATGGTACACTCACCTGACTGCATTTATTGCTCAAAGTGCTCATGAAGAAATCGTTCACTTTGAACATTATGGGCTTCTGAAACCTGAAATTTAGCACCTTTAAGCAGCAAAGAAAACTTTCCTTTCTCTCATCTACAGAATTTTCAAGTTTTTCTCTTGCATATCCCCTAAAGCTCTGCAAGAAGCTTATCTCTTAGGCTCAGGAGTTTATAGGACCAACTTCTTCATCTGCCTGTGAGGCTCCTTCAGGAGAAGGGACTTAAATTTTGAGGAGTCATTTGCCTCCCCCTTGAAAGGGAGATGAAGGTTGACACTCTTCATCTTCAGGGCAGCATATCCATGACTGTGTGTTGCTTCCTCCCTCTAGGCCTGGTCAAGCATGAACAACCCTCATGTTCTTTTACAAACTGTTGAAATTGGGCATGGTCTCTTCGCTATGTAACAGAGTCCCTTTTCACATCGGGGAAGACTGCTGGTAGGCCTGTTTGTGACCAGATTCAGCAACAGACTTCACTTGTCCATTTCTCCTATCCCTGATCAACGAGCATCATCAGAGGACACCTTCAGCTTCCAGAGGGATGGCTTATTCACATATTCCTTCCCACCATTCCATCAGCTACCTCAGGTACTCAGAACTTTCACTACTCTGATCATTATCATTGCCCCACTGTAGCCCTATTGATCATGGTTCAGTGAACTGGACCTGTTGGTCAGTCAACGTACGTCACTACCTCACATGAGAGATCTTCTGTTGTAAAACTGGTGATCATGCCTCCACAACAGCCCACTTGTCTCCTTTAGAGATCTTGATGCCAGAACAAGTTTTCACTCCAGGTTGCCAGTTGCATCACTCTGATCAGGAGACACAAAGCCATGTTTTTGTTCTGATTTATTGATTTGGTTTCACATCAATGACTTTCAGAAGTTTCAGTTAAAAGGATATTTGGTCTTTTATTAGTTTTGTTTTTGCGTTTGTTTGAAATCTAGGTTGGCATTATTCTCACTAATTTGGAGGTTAGAGCATTCTGGTTACCTTATCATTGGTATTTATCACTATTGCCTCTTTTTATCACCTCACCTCATTATCTTGAACTCTTCTTGTAATAATCATAGGCATTGTTCAAGCACCTAATCCCTAATTGTTGAGAACTCAGTGCTTTTATAGCAGTCTTTAAAAATGCATAAGAACCCAATTACACAACATTTCAATGGTGATATTAAATGTGTTAACTCAGACGTGTAGAAGAAGTGGACATTTTCTTTAAGAGTTCCACATTTACATCAGATGTTAGCAATGAATAACTTAATCAACTTAATAACTGCAGTAACAGATTACATCTGTTTGGTTGTAAATGTATGGAAATGAATGTTGATATAATCTTTTACAGAGACGTATACATGAAGTTAGAGCCATTGCTACCTCATGGACCAGTATAACTCATTTGTCTCTGAAGGATGTGATGAAGGCCATATTTTTTCATTCTCATACAACCTTCTCGTTCTTTGACCTTCACTCATTGGCTCATTAAAGCAAAATCATATTTTCTTTGGGGCTCATAGCATAAAAAGAGTCTCCTGCTGATACCATCTGGCAGTTGCCTACACTTCAGCAGTAATAGTAGTATATCTTGTTTTTCCTTTACCAGTTCTGGGATCATCAGCCTTCCACTGAACTGGCATATTCAATAGCAGCAAGTTATGTATTACTGATATTGAAGTGTAGCTGGGGTGGGTGGGTAAAGCTCAACTGTTGCTATTGAATAGATTCCTGCCTCCTGTCCCACTAGTTTAAAGGCTACATTCTAAAACTGAATGAAGAACTAGTGTGGATGGGCCAGAATCCATGGATTGGACTTCAGAACATTCTTGGGTCACCCAATGAGAGGATAAATTTAGGGTCAGTGGTATTTTCCACTTGGAAAAGAGCATAAATATAAACAAGTAATTATTTATCATTAAAATTAGTTTACCCCCCCTCAAACCCTGCCCCCACAACTTAAAACATAAATTTTCTTTGTAGCCAGAATGACTATTAGACTGAGAAATTTGCTAATTATGCTGAATCTTCACTAATCCTTCCCACAGATACTGCGTGGTGACAACTGTATCTTTACAATCCATCAGACTACTGAAATTATGAGAACTATTAGTCCAACAGGAAATTTATTAGCCTCAGAGTACCAGACTATATACCACCAGTTTTGAGTCCTGTAATGTCATTTGAAGTTTGATACCACTGACGTGATATGACCTATTTCTTTACAGGACTTGCTGGTTTTGATGCTGAACTGTGTGCTCAACAGTATTATCGAGCTGTGAATAGATTTATCCAACAGTCTAAAAGTCCACTGAATTTGAAAGAGATCCATTTTGTAGATATCAACACCAGCATGACACAAATAATACAAGCAACATTTGCAAAGCATTTCTCACCTCAGACAGCAAATTTCTTGAGCAATCCTATCAAAGGAAGTCAATCATTTCCAGCATCAGTTATACCACTGGAGAAAAATGCAGTGAGTCACATAAAAAGCTCTAGTATACCCATAGGAAAATCCTCCTGTTCAGCAGAGACTAATACAGATGGCACGACGTCTTCAGAAAGAAGATTAAAAGGTGGTGATGGAATGTTTTATTATCCACATGAAAAAACTACTATCAAACTAGTTAGTGATGACATTTGTGACATTGACACTGATGCTTTGGTGAGTATAGAAGATAAAAATGGGTCAGGAAATGGTCGGATTGCTAAAGCTCTTTTAGCTGCAGCTGGCAGCAGATACCAGGATGGTGAGCATTCTAAAGTGAAGATGGCAGGAAGATCAATAACTGAAGTTGTTGTCACAGGGTCTGGTCGACTGAAATGTGAGTTTGTTCTGCATGCTATAGCACCAGAGTGGAGCTTTGAAACCACAAGAGAGAATCAAACTTTCCAAAGAAATGTAGAAAAAACAATGATGAATATTATGGATGCTGCCTTTGAGAAGAAAGTAAAGTGTATTGCAGTTCCTTTGATTGGAATATTCAGTAAGTTAACATAAAATCACATATAAACATTTTTTAGCTTTAGCTCACATTTTCATATCATACTCTTTGATAACTTCAGATACAATGAGAAAATGTCTAGATGAAAAGTAACATTGGAGGCTTGTTTTGGAGGGATAAAAAGAGACCAGTTTGGTCATTCTTAAGATGGGTCTGTTGGCTTGGCAGCTTTTAAATAACTCACCTTGAAATTCAATAGTTGTAGTTGTAGTCGTTTGGCTTACCAGGTGAATATATGAATTTGTTAGCCAAGTAAAATTGCCTGTTTCTTGCCCAGAAATGCATATGAATGGAAACATATGGACCTTTGTGTAGTTTTATGAAAATCAGTAATTAAGATATAAAATTCTTACAACTCCGAAATTTGTTCTAAAAAGAAACTAACAAGTAGGTATATTCATAAATTTTATAAAATGTGTAGATTTTTGAAAGATCAAATAACATCTCTTTCTAGAGCTCTAATGATATGTCTTAGGATTGTGTAAAACACTGTTTCCCAAATAGATGCATTTGTTTTATTATACAACATCTGGAATTTTGCCTTAAAGAGCATTAATTACTGATAATGATGGTTTGATGAAGGCTGATATAATTTCCATCCAGTAAATACTCGGATGCAAAACAAAAGCAAAACTAACAAAGATACCAATAATTGGATTGTAAACAATAGACAACTATTTTTACAGAACTTGTTTTTAAATAAAAACAAAACTTGAAAATATGAAATATATCAAAGACATATCTTTGAACATTTGTTCAATATTGAACATTTGAACATAGAGTAGAACTATGTGGAAGACATTTTTATTTCTTTGGCTGTTCATCAATTTATTAACCTTGTGCATTGCTTTATCTTCAGCTGATGAAACGTCTGAAGTGCCATTGACTATTTGCTGTGAGGCTATGATTGCTGGTCTCGATATATGGATACAATCACACTCACAGAAATATCAGTTTACGGAGGTGATTTTAATCTGCAGCAACCCAGTAGAATCCAAGTGTTTTGCAGATCTACTTTCTGCAAATAGAAAGGAAGATATTGAAGGAGGAAGACCATTAAGGTCATCAGAATTGCAATCCAAATCAGATGCAAGTATTACAAGCTCATCAGATATCCAGAACAAAGAGAACTGTGTTATTTGCATGGAGTCCATAACAGATCCTAAAGTACTACCCAAATGCGGCCATACCTTTTGCAAGGAATGCATCGATCAACAATTTATGTACAAGCCAGCTTGCCCTTGCTGTGGAGTGGTGTATGGAAAAATCACTGGTAGTCAGCCAGAAGGAACCATGCAAGTTTTCTATGACAAGCATTGTTTACCTGGATTTGAAAGGTGTTCAACAATTGTCATCTTCTATGAATTTACTGGTGGTACACAAAAGGTAAGAAGCAATTGTTCTACCATAGACTGATTGAAAGTATTTTTGTTTATGTGAGGGAGGTGTTCTCATGCTGTTATGGTGTTTGTAATCTTTTGAATGCAACTAGTCAGCAGTTTTGATAGATCTAGGAATATAATGTATATGCAGTGTGACCCCGCTATAATGCGCTCTGTTATAATGCGAATTCGGATATAACACAGTAGTGGCGTGTCTCCCGAAATTTCATACACATGTGTTTTTCTTGTGCAAAAAAAAATTCTTAAAAAGTACGAAAAAAAACCTGTAAAAAGTTGCTTATCATTTTGGGATGGAGATCGCGTATGAATAAAAAATGCAAGATGATCTTGGCTTGGCTCCTGAAATTTTATATGTATTTTTCTCGCACACGAAAAAGAACTTTTTTGTTTATGTGAGGGAGGTGTTCTCAAAAATTCTTAAAAATTATAACGGAGCCCGTTATAGCGGGGTCACACTGTATATACATTATATTCCTAGATCTATCAAAACTGCTGACTAGTTGCATTCAAAAGATTACAAACACCATAACAGCATGAGAACACCTCCCTCACATAAGAAGAAGAAAAAAACACATAAAAAGTTTATTCTGGGATCGCGTAGGTCTTCGCCAATGTCGCAAACTTGGATTGTTTTTCCTTATTGGCTGCAAAACATACCATGTGGCTTTTTTTATTTGTTGGCGACATTGTTGGCTGTTTAAACTTTTATATATAACCATTGGTTTGGAGTGCAGAAATTCAGAGGCCCCATGAAAGGAAGCCGCAAACTAGATATAAAATGCACTGAAATTTATCTATTGTTACATAAACAAATTCTTTGTCTATACTGACAAACCATCCAAACAGTGCATTGTTATATCATAATCCGCTTATCCTGACATCTAGCATGAGTTCTGTATGTTGTGAAATATCCAATTTTTGTTGTTGACATTTCTGGTAACGGAGATCAACTGGACGAGGCATTCTCTCATAATCTGTCTTTCATTGGATTTTTGGCTGCTCGCTAGTAATTAATATATTTCCAAAGACTGGCATTTGTGTATGGATGGTAAGTAAAATTCCTCTTCTTTTCACTCAGAATTAAATCCTTCAGAACACTCACATTTTCTGTAATAATCCATGTCATCAGAACACCTGCATCTCTATCGTCCGTTGACCCTTTGTTAATTTTCAGACACATGCGTAGAAGGCAGCATCACGCTGCTACCACAAGTGTAAAAAAAATATATATAAAAAAATTTTTATTGGTTTATTCAGTAGCATGGAGGGACAGTAACTAGAATAGTCTAAACGGCAGCCAATTCCTTTTACAAATGTATCCAGATAAAACAGTTTGCTGAAATTTCAAAGGAAACAGATTACCTTTGAAGCACCAACTGTTATGAAAACATACTCAGCAAATGGAAAAATTCCCCATCTCAATCATGCAGTACAATTATTTGATGTTGCCGCCACAATAAGAAATGGGCATTTGTTTGGTTCTCCAAAGCTGTTCTTTAGCGGCGACTTCAAAAGTGCATGCACCCTTCATCAAAGAAAGCCGACTAGTCTTTCAATAGCAGCAAAGAAGTTTTCTTCAAAGGAAGTCAGTACCAAACTTAAATAAAAGTGTTGGAATCTAATGGATTTTTGCATTTTCCAACGTGACTGGCACACTTTAACTGTGCTGTGCAAGTTTACTTTTTGTAGGGAAAAAGTTTATGCCAACGGCAGCTTAAAACGCAAACTAACTTTTACCTACTTCGAACTTACTTCAAAGTAAATGTGCTTCGTCATTCGTTACATGATTGTGCTATGTTTTTCCTCTGAATTCAGACCAATGTGACCTGTTACAAAATTAATGAATATTTCTGATGTAATCACTTGTATTGTGGATTCAATGTATATGATGAGGTTCACAGGTGAGTACACTGCGTTGATACCCTGATCATGCTATACATTAGACATTTATATATAAACAGTATTCACGTATATGTACCAATTCATGGTTCTCTAAATAAAGTAAACTATTATGTGATGTCTTCTCTCTTTTCACTACAGGTGTATTTCTCATTTAATATGCATTAATTCAAGATAGCAACTGTGCCGACGAAGCACATATTTTTTTTACTGCCCGCATTTATTACCACCCCCACCCCCTTTTTTTGTGGGGGGCACATTTTTTCAGCTAACTGACTTGGTTGCATATAACACGGTTCGGTTCATAACACGGTTGGATTCTATGGCTCCCAACTACCGTGTTATAGCAGGGTCCCACTGTACTGTGGTCATTATCTGTTCTTCATGATTTTTGTGGGAGATATTCATGTTACTTGAACTTGACACCTTGATATCATGTACCACAATTTTGTGGACAGTGTTTTGATGGCATGCTTTAAAACTTGTTACATGTGTCCTTTTCAGCTTATAACTGGACACAATATACAGCACAACCTAGTGCCTGTTTCTGGTCTTAACACATTAACTCCTGGTGACGAATTTATGTGGCAGGAGGTAGTAGCCTGCTGCCGAGCTCTGTAGCATCAATGTCATGTATGATACACTAAAGTGGGTGGTATTATAGAAACATTGACAGATGATACCAGATAATCTGAAATTTATTGTTTCACTACAAAATACAGAGGGAAAAACCTCAATTTTTGGACCCGATTTTTAGACTTTTTGGTCTCAGATCTAAGGCAGACCAGTATAAACTGCAAACAGATGAACTTTTGCAAAAGTAGGATAAGATGGGCATTTGGAATAAAGAGTGGTCTCGATAGGAAAATAATGGGTCCGTTAAGCAAATAAATAAAAATATAGAACTCCAACTTTTACCCTTCTGCTCATGTGTGAGCCAAATAGCCAATGAAAAACGATGTTTCTAACACAACTAGGCATTATGTTATTGGAAGATCACCTGGAAGTTGATGTATTAGGATGTATTCAGAAATAGCTTTCAAAATGTGTTTCCTACTCGAATTTCAGGCGAAAATGACAAAAACCTCCAGGGGTTAATGTGTTAGTGCAGTTTTTGTAACCATTTTTGATATATGCCCGAACTATAACTGTGACACAAGAAATCATCTAGGTCTGCTTGGGCTTGATGTTTCAGTGAATTAAATAAAAAGTTCCCATGTGGGTAGGGGATGGCAGTGAATGGGTCCAAAATAAACAGTTCTGTATGATTAACAATAAGTTATGTACTTGTATTAGCCAATAGGAAGTGAGTGGAAATGTAAATGAATTAGAATTGTTTCATCTAATATTGATATGTCATCAAATATGGCCACTGTTACTGAACATAGTGAACCTTTAAATGACTTTGTCTCAAAAACTACACAGCAAATAATTGTTAAAATGTGACACCATTATGGCATACATGGCTTTCAGTTTTGTGGATATGATGCATATCCACCATCCAATCTGGCCACTGTTACTGAAAAAAATGAACCTCAGTTAAAACTTCTTTTCAAACACTTCTCAGAGAATTGGACCAAATTTGATGCAAGCATCCTGGCACAAAGGGCTTCAGATTGGTACAGATAATACCAACCTATTATTCAATATGGCTGACATTACTAAAATTAGACAAAACTTTTAAATGAAATCTCCTCAAAATTTGCTTTGCAGAAATTGACCAAATATGATGGAAAGGCAAATCATTCTGGTAATAAGGACTTTCAGATTTACACAAATGATTTAAATTAAATGTGTCCACTGTAACTAGTCCAACAATGTAAGACACCTTCCTGTTTCTGTTTTTAGGTTGCTGTCTTACTGCCTAAATAACAGCTCTGTGTAGTGAGTTCTGACGTATAACATTGGAATGAGAAGCCTAATTGTCATGAATATCTCACGCACAATTTGAAGTCCAATTTAATGCTTTTCTGTAAGTCACAGTCATATTGCTGTAGAAGGACTTTACTTAATCTGATATCTTTTTTCTATTAAATTCAAACTCTCACACAAGCAACTGAACTTATTTTCAAGTTTCATTAACCTAATTTTCAGTTGGCTGGCATGTGATGGAAGCAGGGAATGCCAAAATTGGATTAAGTTGAAGTATGTTTCTTTAACAAAATGAATACAAATATACTAATATTGAGGAAAGTGTTTAGATAGCTTCGTTTCATTCAAGATACCTATCTCCTTTTAACTGATTTCAGCATTCCAGGCCTCCATCACATTCCAGACAACTGAAATGTAGTTTAATGGAACTTGAAAATACGTCCATTTGTTTGTGTCAGAATTTGAATTTATTAGAAAAAATACATCAGAGTAAGTAAAGAATGTCTCAAGCAATATGACTTCAACTTGTAGAAAAGTGTCAATATGGGCTGCCAAGTGTGTCAGATCCTGAAAATTTGCCTTCTTGTTCCAATGTTAGTCAGCCTTGAAACACGCTACACAGCATCATTATTTAGGCAGTAAGATGACGACATAAAAAAACATATATTTGGGGAGGCATATTACATTGTAGGACTACGCTATTGTCAGAAATGGAAAATCCTTTATATAAACTTCTTTTCAAAAACTGCTTTAACAGAAGTAATACATAAACTGCTATTTTGCATTGCTATTGCTTTTCTTGGCAGTAGTCCTCAGTTCAGCCAATATTTTCTCCTAGAAGAGAAAAACGGCATGATCAAAGTCAGATTCTCAAGCTATTTTCATCATTCTCTTCCTTGAAATTTGTATAATTCTCACATGTTAGTAGGTCTGTTGGATGGTACTGATCTTTGTCTTGACAACCAGTGTAGGAATAGGGCTAAGGTCAATATCCCCCTCCACACACCTTTATGTTACCATTCAATTCATAAGAGGAATGGGCTCCAGGGTTTTTGATCACCTGTCTTGGGAAGGCATTTAAGTCAACATATCTCATTCTTAAACATTCCCATTCAACCAATATGGGGCTTGAGGATCCAGCCACCCAGAGGGAGATAAAAAGTGATGATCCTGTAAAGCTTCAAGGTTGAAGACAAGATGACAAAGATGGAAATGAGTATACAGAAGACCCAGTTATGTCTGGCCCATCACCTGCTTAGGGGTCTCAGTCTTTGTTGCACACTACAAGTCAACTGATAGCTCAGGAGGGTGTTTAGACCTTTGATGAGGCAATAAACAAGTTATATTTTCACCTTTTTCTCCAAATCTGTGTTCAGATCTCTTGGGAACTTCAGATGCTAGAATCCTCTCTATACCTGCCATAACATGCATTGTTACACAAAATAACACACAATTTTTGACACCCAAACCTCGTCTTGATTTTAAACAAAATGATTTTCAGGAATCTTAGCCCTCAAGTTTCTTCAACAACAAAACAATACTTTTTGACCACTGTGATAATATGCCTGTAATCTGTAGTATGTATGAACAGGAAACAGCCCTGCTTAAAGCTCAGGTAAACCTATCCTTAGATATACAGCTGATATAGAGGCAATGAAAAGGTAATGTGGTCTGAGATGAGCAGCCACCTGTCAGAGATTACTTAATTGGTTAACAATAACTAGGATAATGTTTCATGTCAAACTCTGCTGTGGGAGAATCAATTTAGCCAAGAATCCAGAAGGGAGGCTTGGACAACATTACCATCTAGTCTCTAGTTAGTGCAAAGAAGTACACTAATGACACTTGGATTACCTTCAATTGAACTGTAGAGAGCAGCAAAGACTGCATCGCATTAAGCACATATTTGCCATCTGATGGATTTTTTAAACACAAAAGCTAGGCGTATGTTTTTGTTTAATGTCTACCAAATGTTTCTTTTGTTAGTGTATTAAATACTTTGAAGATAACAGACAGGTTAATTTTTATTCAGTTTTGAATTTTAAATCATTTTCTATGGGCTTATATGAAAAGATTGCTTATTCTGAATTGGATAACATGGCTTTTTTGAGGGTCAAACACACTTACTGTCATTGGGACCACAAAACACACCTTTTGATTCTCAAAACAAAGCAACACTGTCTGGGAATAATTGGCAGGTATGCCTCTACATTTTGGAAATCTAGGCTGTCTGTGGGATGGTGTAAATTAGATCTTTTGTTGCTTCTTACTATGTGATGGTGAGGGAACTCAGAAGTCATTTTAATTCGAAGTAGTCACCAGAAAGCAGCAGAGATGCCAACATCTCTGATTTTGGCAAAGTTTCTCTGGTTTTCTTGGAGAAACTCCTCACTTCATTTTATGCATCCTTTTCTCCAATTTTGAAACATGACAGTTCCATTAAAAACATTTACATCTGAGACAATGCTGTTTTGAGAAAGCAATTAAGACCAATTTTAATATCATGCTCTGTTGACCTTGTAGTTCATCAGTCAGGCTGGCAAAGAGGTGATCAATTAATTAATTCTTACTTCCTATGTTCTTGTTTTAATGTTTTAATATTTGTCTGCAGATGTGTTTAATGTTGTTTAGATATAATTTGTTTGGATTATTCTTCAGAATTAGAAAGTGTTCTTTGACTCTTATCTAAAATATTATTCCTGGACTATTGTGAATTTATTCAAAGGAGTTCTGGACAAGCCCATTGTGATACATCAAGACTGTTGGCACATCAGCACATTTGAGGACCTGGAATTCATTCAGAACACTCAATTCTCTTGGACTTGTGTAGAGCGTTTTAGGACTGTTTTGGATTTAATTCATAATAATGTAAATTCCACTTATAGTTTGATTATATAACTTAAAGAATTAAATTATTTGTTAAGTTTTACAACATTTTTTGATTTTGTTTCTTTCTGTTACTTAAAGACCATAGACATAACACTGGTGGAACATTTCCAGCCATGCGTAAATTGGTTCCAGGTGGTTTCTCTACTGTGTTAATAGAACACATAAAAATACTGCTTGGGTTCTTTTTATAAATTTTTTAACAAAATTCTAACTTTCTAAAGAGGTAGATTTGAGCTTTAAATAGTACAGTATGTGAAATAAACAGCCTTTAAAGTGGTACTTTTGGCCTAACACCAGTACAATCACATGCAAGTATCACTTGTGTTTATCTTTTCGCTTATATGAGACTGGATGGTACTGTTGTTCAAACTTGCCCAAAGATTTTGTTGAATATCTGCATCCAGATTGCTATGAGGTAGTGTCAAACATGCAATGGTGTCCCATATTTTATTATCAAAATCCTGGTTTTCCTAAAGGTAGATGACAAATTTTCTTCACAGCATGGTTCTACACCCAAATCAAGATGGTGATGGTCTTGTTACCTTCCTTGTCATTAGAATAATCAGGACTGAGAATTTTTTATTATTTTGTTTTAACCTTTTTGTCCAACATTGGTACATTTATGATATTCTCAGTTTCTGTCCTCTTGCATAAAGGCTTCTTTGTGATATCACTAACTGGGAACATTTTTCCTTGTGATATCAATTGTCTAAATAATGATTGGCAATTGACAATGGCAGATTGTGCTCTGCACCGAAATTGCAGAAAGCTCTTCAGTTCAAGTGACATGGTTTGTTGATTCTTTAAACATGTTGGTTACTTTTGGGATTGTGCATTGTCAAAACAGTTTTCAAAGCACATAAAATCACCCAAGCCTTTATCAGCCAGTTAAATTGTCAGTCAAATGGTGGTTGTTTATCTTTGACCACCTTGACATCACCTGTCTAAACTGCCCAGAGGACTGTTTGACATGAATCTGTGCAGGACTGTCTACTATTTATACATACTATGGGTTACAGGAATATATCATGGTAGTCAAAACTGTGCTAAGGTTACTGAAAATTTTATTTTTCAAAACATGACAATGTCAGGGGGATTGGGAGTCAAAATCATATTTATCATGTTCTTGAGTTGGTGGGCATATCAGTTCTGGTTTCTGACTAGAGTCCCCATGCATGCCTCCAACCCTTACTCTTACCTGCATTAGATTCCATGTGATGTGCTCACTTGAAACCAGAAGGGCTAGTTAATGATTCCTGGAAGAAACCTCACTCCACATAAACAAATGAGGGCAGTATTTTTAACTCTACAGGATTGTGTCAGCCAAGTAGTATTGTTGTCTGATGGTCTTCATTGATTGAAGCATACCTCAGGTGAAAAAGGGGCATACAAGCTCAATTTCTTTGCCTGTAGGCTTGGAACCTCCTTCAATGAGCAACATCAAAAGAAGTAACGTCTAAGTTTTTCATTTCATATTCCTGGCAAGATGGATATTCTGGCAAGCAGTCTGTCCAGGAGAAGTGAGGCAGTCCCAATATAATGGTCTCTGCACCAATCATTAGCAGATTTACTGTACAGACTGGTGGAGACCCTTGGTGGACTTATTCATGATGAGACTGAACAACAAGCTCCCATTTTACATCTCCTAGATAAGAATAGCCAGAGGATGCCTTAAGTCTAAGGTGGGATCATCAGTGTTCACCTGTACTGCCTTTCCACCATTCATTATGATTCTATAAATACTACATAAAGTCAGAATCTCCACTGCTGAGCTCATTTTGATAGCTCCTTTGTGTGGTCCCAATGAAGTTCAGAAATTATCTCAACCTGTTGGTAGACCAGCGCAAGATGTTGCCTCATGCGTCAAACGAGGGTCCTTCTGTCACAGCACATATGGTCTCTTCTGCACTACAGCTATCAAATTTTCTACCTTTATGCTTGCAGACCTGCCATAACATGGCATGTCAGGCTAAAAACACAATTTTGTACCCCCAAACCCCCAGACACTCATGTTCCAAAAAGAAGAAAAGAAACACCACTTAAGTGTATGCCTGTTACATGTAGCATGTATAAATGGTAAATAGTCCTGATTTGAGCTGATGAAAAATTATCCTCGAGACAGTTTGAATAGTGGCAACTAAAAGGCTAAGAGATCAGTTATAAACCACAATTTCACATATTACTTAATTGCCTGACAATAGATAGTGTGGGTGTTTGACGACTACAGTGGGTGAGCCAATTGTGCTAATTTGCATAGCTAAAGATCACAGAGTGGAACAACCCAGTATAGGTAAATCAAAGAGATGCATGATGTGTTTAAGAGAACAAAAATTACTATATATCATTGCCTTGAATGATAATGTTTATACCATCTGTATTAAAGATTAATGACAAGTTTGTGAACAGCAGCAGTGTTTCTTTGAAGTTGGATTTTACTCCATATATGAAACACAAAAGCATGATTATTTCAGTTGTCTAACATGAGGCCACCATGTCTAGTTTTTTTAAAACAAATTCCAATTGCATCATTCATGCCAGAAGAATGTCAGTGTAAAATGTCTGTGATGCAAAATGGAGAATTTTTTGCAATTGATGCAGTAGTAGGAAAAGCATTGTGTCTCCCGTTTAAAGTGGCAAACTTCTTGTGTCAAGTTTGACAAGAAGCAGTGTTCAATCAGTTTCTAAAATTAAGGGTGAAAGTGCAGCACTATCCAACATGCTCAAGTTCTCTGAAGACCTTGCCATTGGTTCAGATCCTTATATTTCCAATCATATAAGATACTTTGAGCTGCAGAGACTGGACCATCGCTCACTAATGCCTAGATGGAATCTCATGTATTTTGTGGTGTTTGTCACCCCCACTTCCCCCATTAACCCACTGGGTGGAGCCTCTTTCAAGAACCTTAACCTTGAAACTTTTTTCCTGCTGTCCTTAGTGTCTCTGAGACAAAGGAACCAACATCATGACTTCTTGATAGAAAAAAATTGTTTATGATTCAACAGCAATTTATTATGAGTCTCTTTCTATCTTTTTCAGCCTGGTTTTTAATTTTAAAAAATACCAACTTGACTGTTGGTACTGCCATATAGAAATTTGCAGTCTCAGTTGTATCTGTGCTGGGGATAATCAAGATTGCCTTCTACCACCAACTCCAATGTTGTGCAAGTATACCCACTTAGAGCCTTACATTATTCTTTCATGAGTTCTATAGGAGTAAGAAATGGCTAATATTTCAGCATCCACCATTCTCGGTTAATTGTCATCACAATCAAGAGGTCTTTGCAGCCCATTACTGAAAGCAATCTTTCTTCATGTTAAAAAGGCCATGAAGTCCAAGCTATTGCATCTCATAAATCATTTGCCATTGGAGAATGTTATGAGACCTGCATTTTTGATGGTCACATTTTACTTTCTCCTACTTCAACCTTTTCCCATTGGTGCATCAGAGAGAAGTTATTTTTATCTTGGAGACAATATATATGGCACAAAAAGTGGCCCAACTGAAGGCAAATTTACATTAGTGGACACCTCTGCTGTAAAAAAGTAGTTCTTGAGGTCATCAGCCTCACAACGAACTAGCAAATTCAGCTTCACAATTTAAATAGGTAATGTGTTTCTGATATTAAAATGTAGTGGGCCTGGGGTATTAACCTATTTTTAATGACACAACACTTACCGGTCAGTATTGCCAGAAAAGTTGTATAAGTACTCTATGTCTCAAAAAATAGGATGGCTTATTGTGAAGGAATCTATGATATCGGTGAGAGACTGGGTCTTGTGTTTATTTGAGATCTAGACTTCGGTAACTTTCCATTTATTGCGAGGATGGAGTTTTTTATGTGGAAGATAGTTTCTATCCTAGAAGGGGCCCCGATTGGCCGAGTGGTCTAAAGAGCTCTCCGTTACAGGTCACTGCCATCTCACCTCTGTCTGCATTTGTTCAAGTCTCAGATTCGGCTAATGTGGGTATGTGGGAAAGTTTGCCAGTAGCTTCTCGTGGGTTGGTGGTTCTTTCTGGGGTTTTCCCGGGTTCTTCCTCCACCATTAATACTGGCCGTCATGTATAGCCTATCGTGTGCTGAAAAATGGCATTAAACCCTACAACAACAACAACAACTGTCCTGGAATGGTTGCACCACAATACCAACAGGTCAGTATTACATAATTAAAATTTGTTTACCCACCCACACTCACTAAAAAATCCCTAATTTTTGCATTGTATCACATTCTGGTAAATGGTACCATGTGCATAGAGCATAGAGATATATAACCTCAAGTTAGCTAATTCATAAGAATGATCCTATGAGGACTGTCTTCATAGGGGACCATGTTGCCATTTCTGCAGCAGAATGGGTAGTGTGTCTGTTCTTGGGCCTCTGATTTTCATCTCAAGTTAGAGAGTCCATTAGGATGTTGAGCCTCTTAAGCTGCCACCCAGGATTTGGGAATTCCAATGTGGGGATATCAATGTGGACCTTGTCATTTGTCTCCATTAAGTCTCTTGAGGCTTTAGAGTTTGCGGCTTCAACACTTGTTACGATAGTCAGCCGATGCCATAGTATTTTTTCAGCTGCCTCTAGTCAGTTGTAGGAGAATTTTTTTGCCTCCTGCCACTTTGCAGATATTTTTGAATTCCATTGCCAAAACATCAAAACATACTTTCAGTGTCTCTCATGCTTCTCCATCTTTTTAGGGTTACCACTCTGAACAGGTCAAAGATTTTGCTGGACCACAGTGTTAACATTTCGAGGGCCACTACAGTGGCCATGCAGAATTTAAATGATCAGGAGCACAAGTACTTAGCTGCAGCTCAGGGCCACGTTACACTGACAAAGAAATGCCTCAGTTCTAAAGTTGGCATGTGCAACTAATTCCTGTAAAGCAGTGGTTCCCAACCCCCATGTTGCAACCCAAATCAGGGTTGTGAGGACAGCCTGAAGGGTAGCAGAGAGTTACCAAAATTTGTTTTAGGGTGGCAAAACCTATGAAAATGTGGTAATTTTATTGTGAGGCTGAGAAAAACTATTTCTTTTATGCTGTGGCCAAAAAAGGTTGGGAGCCACTACTGTATAGCAATTTTTAAGTGCAGCAGAATAATGTAAACGTAATATGGGCTATAATTTGCACATGACTCTTCTAAAGGATTGATGAGTTCTTTTAAACAGTTCAAGGAACCCAGCAGAACTCTCAGACACATTTTAATCTCCCTACCACCTGTCCATCACATGATGAGGGTGCGAGAGGGGTCAGAAGAGGAAGTAGTGAACCCTAATCCCTTCCATAAGGATGGAGGGAGTCACACACTCACCCTAGTCTCTTCTTTATAACATCCCTATATGTGCCACACTGGCCATGTTTTCACAGGTTTGGTCAGACATTACAGATTATGCATGGGTCCTATCCACTATAATAAATTAGACCTAATAACTTCACTTGAAGGAAACACTGCCTCTGTCGATGATTCCTGTTTGGTTCCACCAGTCCCAACTGGAATTCCTAATGGAAGAAGGGTACACCTTCAAAGGAAGGGCACAGTGGAGCAAACATCAAACATTGAAAGTCCCCAGTAAATAAATTTCCTAATGAAGAGCATTTCTGAATGAATGAAAATGGCTTAGAGATCAGACTGGGGTCATGTTTTTATTTGTGCTGAAGACGGCCAGTTACTAATTGGAGGAGGGATTATTAATGTTGGACTGGGCATTAGCTCAAGGAAAAGAGAAACCAGTTCTGTAATAGGTAAGAGCTGCATCATGAATCCCTCTCTGCCTCCCCCAAAGAAACTATATTTGACAGAATATAACCAGATTTACAGAAAGAATTTGTCATGCAGGGCTTTTAAGTTTATGCCAATCTGCCATTAGTAAACGTTGAAAAACATTTACACAACTTTATATAATAAAAGCTGCTGTTGGATAAATGATGCCAAGATGCTATCATATATGGATGAAGATACAGTAACTTTAGAAACCTTGAAGCAATTGTTTTTGTAGTAGTCTACACAATGACGAAATATTAGAATAAATTTCTGTAGAAGCATTCCACTAACACAGATTGTTAAAGTGAGGGAATTAACCTGTGGTAAGGACTATTTAGAATTACAGGTTATGCTCTTATGTAAAGTTCATACCATTGCAGAAAATAAAAAATAATATTACATAAACATTATTTTGATTACAAAAACTATAAATTTCAGCAGAACAAGTATAAAAATATAATGAAATAATAATACACAATGAAATTATTAATGATTTTTCATTTTAACTAAAGAAGATGTGAAATATGATATAACAAGTAACACTCAAAGGTCAAAATAATTTGTTAATATGAATTTACAATTAGACTAGTTACTAAAATACCAATAGTTAGCATGCTTGATCACAATGCAGGAGTAACCTGTTTGATTCCCAGACCATGTGGGGCCAACTGCTTTGTTCTGTCTTTAGTCAAGATACTTTACTGTCATTACCCAATAAAAATTTGCTTAAGTCATTGGGCAAAACACCTTAAAGTGGGCTTAGCCAAGTCAAATCAGAAATTTTGTTTGGGTGTCTGATGCAAACCTATCATGTTTAGCTCACCTGGTCATAAGGCCATGTGAGCTTATGGTATCACCCAGCATCCATTTTGTTGTTTAATGTCTATCATTAGTTGTGTGCCATCCATCCATCAGTACTTGCTTATTAGCTCAAATGGCCATAAGGCCAGGTGAGATTATGTCATGGCCCTACATCTGTCAGTTGTCTTCCATCATTCAGTATCTATCAAGCATTCATCCATCAACAATTGTTACTGCTATGGAGTCCATATTTTTAAACTGATTTCAAACTTGAAAAATGGGTTTATATCATCTGAATCTCAGACAAGTTTTATAGTGAAAGAGATTAATGCATACTACTGAGGTGATTAGCTGACCTTGAGAGCCCTATTGAAGCCATATTTATTACCTAATTTTGGTCAGAGTTGGATAATATGCTTTTATCATTATGGTCTCAGAGGAGTTCAGGAATGAGTGCAATCCATGCATACTGATGATGTGATCTTGCAGCTATGATTGGCTGAGCTTGTTTACATTCTGGAGGCTGCAATTCTGATCTGATTTTGTTTGGATTTGAAATATTTGTATGTCTCATTAAAATCTTGGACCAGTTCGTTAATGAGCAAGATCCAGGCATACGAATGAGGTTATCTTGCATCTAATTGGCTGAGTTTTTTACCACTGTGGAGGTTGCATTTATGATCTGATCGTGGTCAGATCTGGATTATTTGTTTGTATCATGATCACAAATGTGTTCAGTGTGAGCAAGATCCAGGCATACTAATTTATTGTCCATTTTTTTAGGTGATTGTGGAGGCCATATATCTTGTCCAATTTTGATCAAACATGGAATATGTGTTTAAATCATGATCTTGGACAAGATGTGTCAGAATCATTCAGTATTTTATCATGTGTTCTTCATATTGCACTCATGTGTGCCCAATAGTGTATTAGGAACAGCTTTGTGAACAAATCATGTACACTCACGTTGTAGACACTTTACATTTTGGTTGATTAAATTTATTTCTGAATGAACTAAAGCAGATGTTTCGTGGACTGTCACATACCAGCTGCTTTGCCACATTCCACATTAACTTTTGGAGAGAAAAATGTGTTGGATTTAGGCTAGAGATAGATGCCAGACAGGTCTGGATCCATATAAATAACATGCAAGTGACAAGGCATAAGCTGTGTTCTTTAGCTGGTAATAAGAATGGCAAAAATAAACTTACAGTTTTACACCCTGAATTTCCTCAGAATGTACTTTCTTATTTCTGCAAATCTGAATTACATCAGCCATGTCATGGGTTCTCAAGCTTGATTATACATTTTGAAATTCTACTGTAATTTCGACTATATTCCAAGTGCAATTACATTCCATATCGTCTTTTTGATAATTGCAAGTGAATTATTATCCCACATTATTATTTCGAACATCCAATGACAGAACAGAAACACACTTGCAGTTGTCAACACACTGCTTCCTCGCTGCAGAAATCCAATGTACTTCATGTAGAATTAACACATAAATCCAGTCAATATCACGAAATTTAGCAGAATTGACAAAAATACCAAAATCTATTTATTCCAGACTAAATGGAAAAGTTGCAATGCACCTTCATTCACAATATGAATCCAAATTTCAATTTTAAGTAGACTAAAATGCTATTTTCTTTCGAAACTTATGTCTAGCATGCAGCTAAGTTCAAATTTATCTGGGCGGAGTTATGTGCGCATTAATAATGTTTTTGTTGTGTACTGATGAATCTGCACTTGTGTATTTAGTTTGGAATACAGCATAAATTCAGTTACTTTGTTTCTTGTGGTGCATTTTTGCTTATATAAGTAAGCCTTTGGTAGAATAAGAAAATGAGTATATAATAAAAAGGTTACTGCATTTATATGGGAAAATATGAGTTCGTTTTGTTGGATGGATATACTGCACTCCCAAGGTCGTGCAGTATTTCCATCCGAAAAACTCATTAATATTTTCCCATACAAATGCTGTAACCTATAAATCTTGTATTTGTGACCCAAACTTATGGGCTTATATCATCAAACTCTTGGATGGATTCAATAATAATGTAATCTTGTATCTGTATGCCTGCACTTGTTACCACTGGAAGTCTTATTTTGATCAAACTTGGAATATTTGCTTATATTATTAACATCTGGGATAAGTTCAGTAATGAGTAACATCCATAATTAGGTGTTCTTGCATTTAATTGGACGAGTTTGTTACTTCCCTAGAGGCTGTAATTCTGATCTAATTTTGTTCAAACTTGGCATATATATTTATATCGGTAAGGTTTCAGAAAGGTTCAATAATAAGCAACATCCATGCATACTAAGTTTTATCTTACTGGAAGTCACATTTCTGATTTGATTTTGATCAGACTTGAAATATCATCAGGACCTTGGATTTAGTTACAGTTGAGGTTGTGTTGCATCCGATCAGCTGAACTTGTTATCACTCTGGAGGTTTAATTTTTGATACAGTTTTTACCAAACTTTTTTATATTTTTATACCAGGATTTTGGACCATTTCATTAATGAGGAAGAGCCATGCATATGAATGATGTGATCTTGCATGAAATGGGCTTATTGTCAATTAAATTATTCAGAACACAAAGGTGAAATTCAAAAGAATTATAATTTAATGCAATTTAAACAATAATTTCTCAACCAATCTTCTTCCTCTCGACCATGTAGCAACCTATTTCATCACGTGATTATAGTGTGAGATGGTTTTCCCCTGTACTTGGTTTCTGCTCATCTGTGTTCTACTCTGCCAATTCCTTTCCTCCTTACTGCGTTCTCCATGCTACAATTCTTCCTATACTCTTCCCCTTCTTGTCTCCTTTTCTCCTCCTCCTTCTCTCTCTCTCTCTAGCGACTAGGCTTGTTCTCTGCCTACTGCCTTGTTCTATCCTGTCTCCCCTCTCTGAGACTTGGGACTTAACTACCCGGTAGTTCTGTCCCCAAAAGCTTCCTGCGAAAAGCACAAGGACATTAGCATGTTTGGTTAGCCATCTCACCTCACACTAAATCAACAATCAATCATCAGATAAAGGCTATCTACATCTTCAGTCATGCATTTGTGCACATTGAAAACCCCACACGTTCTTATAGAAAACAAAGTTGCAATAAAGAGTGATATCCTACTTATCATACAGACATCACTAAATTGTGTCACATCAATGAATATATATATATATATATATATATATATATATATATATATATATATTCTTAATCTCATTATTCTGAACAATATCACAACAGTCAGACGCATTTCTGTACATTACGCTCCCACTAGTGTACACAAATATTCAAATATCCATATTATTTAATTTTACACACTGCAACCATTTCCAAAGTTACAATTCAATTCAACAGTTGCAAAATCTAGAACATCACATGAATAAATACACTAGTTTACTATGAAGTAACCAAATAGCGAATTACAATATTAATTCTGACTATGAGCTAGCAATCTACATAATCATAGTTCATTTCTCAAGTACGCATGTAAATTAAACAATACAAAGGTAATTCTACATACTGACAATTCTAGTAAGTAAATATACATACTGCACATAATTACAATTACAATGACGTAACATTCTGCAACAATCGAGCAAATAATTCACTGACCTTTATGAAGCTTTCTGTCCTTAGAATGTACATAGGGTTTTCCCGCAAATTCACAATTGGCTTCCTCGTATTATATTGCTGCTTGACCAGTACAATGGCTTTGCAATCACTAGTTCGTTCCCAGCCCAAATGACTGTTAAATTCTGGTTCGAATTGATGGCCCCACCCTTCCTCAGTTCCGATTGGATATCAATTCTACCCCAGTCAGTCCAGCTTAACAGACGAGCCTCAGGCCATCTGTCAACGTGGGGAGATTTACAACAGCAACAAGTGTCCTTTGTTCTAGAACAAAGCTTCCAATGTCTACATGTGAGTTTTTTTGACACCCAATGAAGCAGGGCTCTTGTACAAACACAAATCGCTGTGATAGCCACAGGGTCTACATATACACATGGCTGCTAACCCATTCCTTTTTTTCTGCATTGAGTTCTATTGATGAAATTTAGTCCCCAAGTAAAATTGGTAGGTCATTAATAAATATAAGTAGTAATGGACCTAGAACTGAGCCTTGTCTTACTCCATATTTAATTGTTCCAGGTTCAGACAGAACATCATTTATATAAACATGAAGTGTTCTCACATTTAAGTATGAAGTAAACCATCCAATTGTGCATTCAACACCTTGGTAAAGTTTCAAAAGGATTTTATAATCCACAATGTCAAAAACATTCCTGAAATCAACAAATACAGATCCTATTCTGCCTTGGTCAGGTGCTTGAAGCCATTTATCAATCTCACATGAATGTTTCTGGCTAAGGCCTGATTGGTTAGGGTGTAACACCAAGTGTTTGGTTAAATATGACATAAATGAGTCATGGACATGTTTTTCAATCAATTTTGACAAGTTTGGTAGTATTGAGATTAGCCTGGTTTTATAAGCATCATCCTTAGAACTAGATTTGTGAATAGGAGTTACTTTTGCATTTTTCATATTATGGAGACAGATGAGGTTGCAATACTTAAATTGATTATGCATGTTTTATGCTATCTGAAAAAGTTGTCATATGTTTTTATGAGTCATGGACCAATCTGATCAACTTTCCTGCTATCATGTCTTTTGAGACAGTTTTTGTTTAAACAAAGGTTTTTGATACAGGTGGGATAAAGAAACATACCATCCTGGGGATTTTGCTCATTGAGAACTTTTTCAGTTCATTAAAGTTGTTTTCAATCACTGGTTCCTTTAATTTTGTGTTAATGTTGATGAAGAAATCATTGAAAACATTTGCAGTGTCAATATCATCTGAGTGACAATGGTGTCATTTACCTGTGAATTTTATGGTCTGAGCTTTGTGTGTTCCCCCATACCCCAGTTCATTGAAAACTTTCCAAATACAATTTGAGATGCGGGGGGGGGGGGGGGGGGGTTCAAGTACTGATTGGTAATAAGTCTTTTAAAGCCTTTTAAATCATACATGTTATTTTTATTTCTCCATACTTTATATTATGCATGGTTTCCCATATTTCTGAATTGGTCTCAAGTTTTCATGGCATCAGATTTCAGTAGTAAGCCAGTTAGGTTGGATTTCATGCCTTACTCAATGTACTTTCAGTGGTACATGTTTAGAAACTACATCTATAAATAAGTCAGTCCACAACTTCAGAACTTCATCTGTGTCCTCAAAATTTTGAATTATATTCCATGGAACTTTATTTGGTCATCCAGAAATTGTTCTTCGTTAAAACTTTTGTATGATCTGTAAGTGATAGTTTGCTGTGTAGTTTGGACTGAGAACTAGGTGTCCTTGAAAAGAAAAGTGGTGCATAAGCAGCAGGTAAGTATTAAATTATTAAAATTAGTTTTACCCCACTCCATAAAAAACTACATGTTTTATCTTTTCTCCTTGAACAGGCAGAACATCCACATCCTGGCAGGCCATATAATGGAACAAAACGCAAAGCCTATCTTCCAAATAATGAAAGGGGTAACTTGGTTCTTAGGTTGCTGAGAGAAGCATTCAATCGCCGACTTGTCTTTACAATCGGAACATCACGAACAACAGGACTAGAAGATACAGTTACATGGAATGACATTCATCATAAGACAAATAGAGATGGAGGACCACAAAAGTAGGGGTTGATTTTAGCTAACAGTGAAATGTTTCAGTTGAGATCAAGCAGCTACTGTTTTGTTACATGAATATCATTACTCCCAAGTAATAAAAAAACAATAACAGACATCACATTGAAAGCAGATAATACTGGTCTGTCTATTTGTCACAATTACAAACATATACACACTTACAAAAGTATTTACTGCTACATTCAAAATTACATAAACATAATGTTAAATTAAATGGAAAGGTACATAAACACAGACTGAGCAGTGTTCCCAAATAATTAATTGTTCCTGGGAGATTATTTGTATTTTTAACTTGAGATGGTGGTAGGAATCATAGGTTTTGTTTGTTACATCAATTGCTTGAAGCTGCATCTAAGCTAGTCCTTGGATTCCCATAACTTTACACACATTCATCTCCTGGTCTAGTTGGTCCTTAAAAACAATGGTGCTACTCTGACATTCAATATGGCTGCCATGGTAGCCATATTGACAATTTTGTTATCACTACTGAACAGAAAGACATAATGACATGTGGGTTTTTTTCACCAAAAGATTTTTCGTATCTTACTGGTGCTATTTTGGTAGCCATATTTAAAATCTTATCCACAGTTCTCACTGCCTTTAAAAGTTCTTAAATTCAACCCAGTCTTGAAACTTCCTTGAATGGCAACCAATGATCTTCATAAACCCTTGAATTTTACATGATCAGAACTTCTTTCCACAAAAAGAATCATATTTGTTTTTAAACAAATCTGTGAGTATTTGGTTTGAAATAAAGAATAACATACAGGTTGTCAAAATGTGCATAGTATAATAACATTGCATGGTTACCACTATGTCCACATTTTAATTGTCATTAATGTGATATACATACCCAGTCACTGTTGCCATTTCTTTTTCTAGGGAGCAGAGTGATGTTCCTATTAGTTAAGAACAAAAAAAATTATGATGTAACAATACAAACGTTCCTATAATTTCTGACATGATTGAATAAACTGCAATTTTCTAATTGATAATAAAATGACTAAAATGCATGAATGTAAATTATGCTGTTTTTTCATGACTGGAAAGTGTTTTCAGCTGGAAGTGGTTGTCTGACTATAGTTGGGTCAGAAAAGTAAAGGGCAAAATATACAAGACATGCTGTGCTTTTTGTCGTAAGAAGTAGATTTTGAGGAAATGGTTGAAAGCAGAATGAAATTGCATTAATAAAGCAAAAAGCTCAAAACACTTGCAAAATCTTAGAAATCACAAACTTTTGGCAATTTCTTCATTGTGACAAAAAATCTGATTTATTTCCAGTGGAAACTGTTGTTTTAATATGCCAGAGTGTAAATTGGAAACAAATAATACAGTGGCAAGTTTAAGTGACTCGTTCTGTGTACTGTTAACCCCCACTCTTCCACCAGCTTACCTGTGGTGCCCATTCAAACACACTTTGGCAAAAGTCAAAGGAAAATTGGTCTTTTCTAATAGGCTAAGCATGAAACTTGAGAAAAAGTGATAGCCTTGAAAGACTGTTGTGTTGTGTAATATATATGCATTTGGACAGTGGACAAAATGTGTAAATATATTACTTTTATTGGTTTTGGTTGTGGACACCCACAAAGTAAATATGTTTATGAGTATAAAAGGTTCATGTGTATAAAGGGCATTGGAGAAACTAAACTGGAGAATCAAATGTAATAATGATGAAGATTTGCATATGTGCAGTTTCAAAAGCATGCAAAAACACATTGGTAAAAGGTAAGATTAGCTTGTTTAATGAGGCCTTAAAAATGGGTAAAAAGGCCCTAAGAAGCTCCTAAAAGCCCTTATATTTCAGTCTGAAATTTCTGTATATGATATCCAATATAGCTACCACAGCAGTCATCTTGAATACCTTGTTATTGTTGTTACTCCAGTAAGGAAATTCACATTGGCATGGGGTTTTCACCAGAAGAGATCAGATCAGATTTTCAAGTAGCTAGCTTAAACATCTTGCTATCTTTACTTCGTCTGACTGAACGACCATTTCAGCATCACTAAAAGACTTTCTATAATGCTTAAATTAAAATGATGTTGATACTCAGTCTTGAAAATCTTATCATTACTCTTATATGTAAAGTCATTTTGGGTTTTCGCTAGATGAGTGCTTATGGTGTCTTGTTGGTCTAAATGAAAATGGCTGACCCACAATGTGGCCACCATGGTGATTATCTTGAAAAATACTTTTAACTCTACTCTACCCAAATGGAATTTTTTCACTACTTCCCTTAAATGGATTGTCATATTGGCATGTGGTTTTGACCTAAAGACTTCAAATGACTTGGTACTAAATGAAAATGGTGCCAATTTTACAGTAGCTAATTTGAAAATCTTGTTATCACAGAAGAATATCATAGATGGTTTCAGCATTCAGCAGTTTAAAGGAAGAATTATCTGATCTTGAATTTCTTCTGGAAGTTCTTTTTGCCCAATAGAGCATGAGTCCCTTTCCGGGAACTCTAGTTTGCTTATTGGTCCCCTTTTTGTACCAAATCTCAGAGTAACTTGTCTTGCTCACAAAAGTTTATCTGTCCATTATGCTATTCAGACAAGTCTGTTTTAGATATAATGTCTGAAAAACTAAAATCTGGACACAAGCTTGGTATCATAATTATAGAGTGACATATTTTCCATTTTGAATAATGCCACCTACTTTTGGTTTATTATGAATTATAATTATGCCACAGAGCTTGGAACAAGTGTAGCATTTTATGATGCAAAAATGCAGCATACAAAGATAATGAGTTTCTTGATTTTTTGGAAAGTTTGCACAAACACTTAACTTTTTTTCATCTAAAATTAGGCTAGAAAATAATTTTTTTCCTTCTGATTACATATAGACATCTGTTTGACAGATTTTTAATTTGTTTGATACTTAAATGTATAATTGGCTTTGTAAATGTTACAGTTGTTCAGAACAACAAATCACTGCTCTGACACAATGTTTGCTTGGAATTATTGCCATTTTTTTTCCAGCATAAAGAAGCTTGTGAGTGCAACTTGCCTTGCAGATTTTAGTTCTGCTGTCATATTACCAGAAGAACTTGTATGTTGTCCTTTCATCCAGCATCCGTTAGCACAAGTTTGTTCTAGCTACTCCCCTGACACTAGATGCATTCATCCCAAGAGCTAGTTGATCATAAATGAAAATTGAACTCATCCAGCACCAGCTGTGCTTGATGAGGGATATTATTTGACTTAGGCTTTAGGCTAAGCACATATAAGGAATGGAATTCCAGATATACTCATTGTAACTGATGCATTTATTTAAATTCTGTAAAATAAACTGGATTGTGTGATACATACTATATAAACTTGACACTTTGTCAAACTGGTCATAATTTTAATGTGTTTATTATGGCTGAAAAAGTTTGATTTATTATAAACAGTATTTTTTTTTATTTGATTTTAGTGCCTAGGTGTTGAGAACTTATTATTTAAACATCACATTTGAAACCTCCAGCTTTTATGGCACTAATGGTAATAAAAATATGTATTTTTATTGTAGAGAGAGCATTTTATTTGAGTTACGTGACTTCCATTTTTCTTATTATTTTGCTGATAACATAGATCTTTGCAATAAGAGGTGTTCATTCAGATTAAGCTAAGAATCTTGTACAAGAAATAGGCACCGATCCTAACTATAATCTGGTATGGAAGGGCAGAGATTATAAATTTTCATGAAGTATATACTTGCTCATAATTGCCGTATTCTGAGTGAAGATGCATTTGATTTTCTAGAAGTTTGTACATCTAAAATTTCATCAACACAGTTATAACCACACTGAGAAATGTGTAAAATTATATATGTTGTCAATGGCAATGAGATTTTTTTTCTGTTTACAGATTTGGCTACCCTGATGCAACCTACCTGGATCGTGTAATGGAGGAGTTGGCTGTGAAGGGAGTCACAGAGGAAAGCTTGTGATGGATGTGAATCAGACATTATACATGTGTACAGTTTATAGATGGTTTTGAATATGATATGCAGTTATGTGTTGCTAAACAAGTGCAGTCTAAAAGCTGATTTGAAGCATATACAGTATCCAGGGGAGTGGAGAGTAGAAAAACTTAATAATGAACAGATGACTGATTTATACAGAGATACCAACCATTCTGGATTTTATGGAATTATAATTTGTGATAAAAATTTACATTGACAAGATTCCATAAAATCTCAGTGTGGTGAGGGGGACAATATTTTTAACAGTTTTCCATGTGCATGGGTGGGAAGAAAAGAACTTAACTACCAATACGATAAACTGGTTCAGAGAATATTCTACCTCCACAAACAGATCATTGTCATTGCTCGCATAAACCTCTGACGTCATCAAGATTGACATCAGAATCCACCTCACCTTATGTGTGCTCCATGTCTGGAGCCTTGTCAAACTGACCCAAGCATGACATGTCTATAGAATCTGCAAGTGATGTGGTTGGCTTTTGCATCTTGCTAACAAGACTTGCCATTATTTCTTCCATTTCGGTCAATTGAGGATGTATGTTGCACACCACCACATCTGCATTTTACATCCACATCTAGTATTGCATTGCCAGTTCTTTTTCCAGATAAGTCATATTTTTGCTTTGGGCAGAATCATATGACTTTTGCTAGGAGACCCACATCTTATTGGAGCTGTAATGGCCAACTTAAGCTTGCATGTCCCAGCTGGCCAACACATGCCGTACTAGATGTCACACCTTTAGATACAACAGTTTTTGAGTATTTTGTTCATTAAATCCATCTCTTCGCAAATCTGGCTTGGGCGGTCTGTTCTCTCCATTGTCTGAAAAACCCAAAGTTTGTAAAGTGGCCTGCAAATGTGCACCCCAAGCAGTGAAAAAAAATTGTTCAAAAACAGGAAAGAAATGATAAATGCAACAGTTGTATGCAGAGAATCATAAATTGTACTAGTCTGTTAATTTGGTGTTTTGTTTTGATAAAATGCATCCAAACTGATCACATAAATGTATCCTTGGTTCACGTGACCAATATCATCTCATTGGATCATGAGGCACTTATGGGGGAAGTAAAAGTTCTCAATTTTAAAAGCAGTATATAGATAACAAGAAACCATTTTACGCAATGGGAGATCAAATTTTACCTAATACTTTTTATTATTATTTTTGCCAAACAAACTTATAAAACACAGGATTCTGGAATTGAAGGAATGGATACGTCAATTTTCATTGAACCTCATTTTTTACTATGTACAGGTGTGTAATAGGCTGGTAGAGTATCTGACTCATAATCCAAGGGTTGCAGCTTCAATACCCATCCAAACCAGCCTGCCCTAAGAAGCTCCTCTGTGTGTCCTTTGGAAAGGCACTTTGCTCCAATTTCCTTGACATAATATAGCCAATAATGTATTGTAAATGCCATTGAAACCTGCACAAATAAACAAACTTGTATGTGAAGTGTGATTTTTTTAGAAGTTTGTTACTTTTAACAAATCTATTATCTATTCTGGATCAGCTTCCAGGATTCTGAAAGGTAAGTATGCAGATGGGTTGGCATTACTGTTAATGTATTAAAATGATGAAAAGAGTTAACCTTATATAAATTGTAAAATTAACCTGTAACAATAGCAAAGCTTGAATACAACAATAGATACATGATTTGTAAACATTATATGTTATAAGGAAAACAATATTTGCATATATGTCCATGTTGTTACTTATTTTCATGTAATTGTAAATTAAAACATAGTAACACAGGCTTGAAACTAGTTGGAACATCTCTGATATATATCTGTATATATTCATGTGTGTGTGTTTGTGGTCTTATTAGTTCTGCAGTGATGTTTGTCTAATTTGTTTTTATAGTTGAAATTTTTATTTTCTTGTTCATCTTATTAATGCAGACCTTCCAACCCTTATCATTTGACCATAACTCTTACTGAAAGTGACCATTAAATTAGTGATTTATAGAATAATAACCAGAATACAAAAATATGATTATTGTGGTCCAATCTGGATATTGAGTTGTCCAGATTTGGTCCTGTTCTGACTTTTCACATTAGATTCACGGGAGTGAGTCTGGGAACCAGACTAACTTTTTAGTTCTTATGATGCTTCAATCTGCCCAAAGTTTTCATGCCAAATACCTGCAAGATCAAGCTTTTGCTTCTACTTTATAGCATTATCTAGAAATGGTGTCCAACAAAAAAAACACACTGGGATGATCAGCCTTGTAATTAATTCAAATCAGCACCTAAGTTTAGAAAGGAATTCTCAGATTTTGGGTTGTGATTGAAAAAAAAGCAAGAAAGTTAAAAATTGCATTTACTGGACTTATTGTTGTGTCAATGTGAATATTTTATACAGCAGAAGAGTTTATTGCAGCCACCATGTTAACTTGAGGCAAAAGACAAATGTTACATCAAGCTGAGAGATCAGTCAAGGAGCTAATGAACTTGCATGGGGTTTGGAACTGCAGTTTCTTGAACTGAAGTGGAGGTCCTAATGGTCTGAGTGTACTTTGTAAACATTTTAGTTGAACATAATGTTCCCTTTCCTGCATCATATGACACTGCTAACCATTTCAAAATGCATGTTTTCCAAGTTGTTAAGAGGTTTACATGAGATTTTGTTATACTTTACTGAAAATTGGTTAGGTTTGGAACAATATTTACTTCCTTTTTAGAAGGTTTTGTTAGGGTTAACATATCTGTTAATGATGCTTTATTGGATACAAGCAGAACGAATCCTAACATACTGCCCCCACCCCCACACCAGATTTAACCTTGTCTGTGAATGTTTAGGCCGCATGCACTTTGATAGTAGAGTTGCCTTTTTATATTCCTTCTAATTATGTAGTGCATAGTGTTTAGACATTTTGGAGACCTTCAGGTAAATTTTGGAAGGTTAGATGTTTAGGTTCTTTTATTTATTTGTGTCTAGCAAATCTTTTGTTCATATGAAATATTAAATAGTTATAGTGACATGAGCTGTAGTTTGTCTTGGACATATATATTGTAGGTTCACATCAGTGTATTTTGTCAGGTTCGTATTTGATAAATTGTAACTAATTGATGAAAATTTAGGTTAATAATTGTGATGTAAATATTAGTCTGATCTTTACTAATTAATTTTGATAGTTGATCACCTGTATAAAACTTAAGTATAATTTCCATTTCTCATCACCTTTTTGATTTGATTAACAATTTAAGTTAGGCTAATTAGCCATTATTGCATTCTGCAGTTTATTTTCTATGGGCTGTAAAACACCCAGAATTGTCACCAACACAAAGCCAGTGTGCAACGTCTGCAAGGTGATCTCTTCCGTATCTGTGCTATGCATATCAGATTGGTATTTTGAAACATGTAAATATTGTTTCCTCCTATTGATATGATATAGCAAATCTGTAAATAAACAATTGCTAGTTTAATATAGCTGTTAAGACAAGTAATTGTAAGTCTCAGATACAAGCCACCAACACAAGTACACCTACATCATTAAAATGTTATATTTTGAAACCAACACATGTATTGTCAATAAACAACCTTTGCATGTGCTATTTAACAGTTCAGATTCAGCCTTTATCATAGTAACATAATATGTGTGCCACTGACAAAAATAGAGATTTATTTAAGGTTAGCATGGTTTAAATCAACATTCAACATAAGCTATAATGAGCTTTAACCAACATGACATAAAACAAATGGATCATTACAAGCCTGAGTTAAAGGATAGCACAGCATGATACTTAGATACAATTGGACAAAAACACAGAATCATAACTTGAAACATGAGCAAGCAAAGCATTTTAAAAGGTAGTGGTTAAAAATGAAGTTAGGATCTGGATAAATTGAAACCACAGTTTAGGATAATTTCAACAAAAGAAAATAATTACTGGTTAAAATTGAATTAAAGTTAAAGGCAGAAGCACCAAATTATGAAATAAAAAATATGTGATGCAGCTAACACGTTTCTTTAAGAGAATGGAGCTGACACTAGGGCACTTGATAGTACACAAGACAAGGACAATATCAAAAAACGAATAACCCAGAATAACATGTAATATGAACTCTGCTAAGTATCTGTGCATTACAGTATCAAAATCCCAGGTAGATCTCATATAATTATTATTTATACATGATTCTCACTTGTATATTCTTTAGGATAGACATAAAGAACTACTGTACAGCTTTTGTTTAAGAAAATCTGAATTATATCCATACACTAATTCAGTATTTAGTTCTTTTTTATAAATTAATGCTTATTTTACAATTTAAATCTCTTTATACATTTTTTAAATTACACATTAATTATTCTATAATATACATATTACATCTATAATGTACAAAAATCCATGCTTTGATAATGATTTTTTAAAATGGTTTGAAAGAAAGTAATGTGTGTGTAGAGACAGTTATACATAGCACTAATCTGCCTTTTGCAGTAGATCCAAATTTTTTTTATGGTTGACAGCATAATGATTTGTAAATGAAGCACAATGTAAAACTAAAGACGATGATTGTAAACCATGCCAAGCGGATGTTTTTCATCAGAACTATCTGTCAGTATGATTTTGAGTAATTAATCCAATTCCAATTTGTTTATTCATTGTACATTTCATATTTTTTTCCTTTTAGTTTCAGTGAGCATAATATTATGATATTGCTTGTGAATGATGCTGCAAAAGGAAATAAAGTATTTTTGCAGTCTTCCTTGCATCATCCTTTGGACACTCTGTATTTCCAAATAAATGCGGGAGTCTTATTTTAACCATTCTTCAGCAGGAGAGACAAAATGTATAGCAATTTAAAGCCTAGTACCTACTAGTACAATTGGAGACCTAGAAATATATGTTACAAGTTATTTGTTTATATATTTTTAGTTCATGTGATGTAAGTTAAAGAGACAATTTTTGATTTTGCTTTAGAACAATAAGCCAGCATTGTTCTCCAGTCTCCAGCTTTTTCTTCCTAGATTGTCACAGGAAGTCAGTGATTTTTAAATTGATACATTGTAAGTTTGAAAGTTTATAAGGCTGAGGTCCAGAGCTTGATGAAGTGATGGGGTGGTTACCAACCCCCAACCCCCCCGAGTCATGACTCAAATCAGGGTCACCACATTTTTCTTTTTTAGGGTGGCAAAACTTATCAAATTGTGGAAACTGGGTTGTGTGGCTCAGAAAAAAAAATATTTTTAGGGTTGCAGCCCAGAAGGGTTGGGAACCAGTGTGGTAGATGGTGACAGATGATGTAAGTTACACCTTCTGTCTTGTTTTCATATTCACATTGTCACCAGCTATCATTTGAATTAAATATACCCTAAGATTATTATATTATTATATTGCACTTTTTTTCTGAATTCAAATGCTTGAATCTTACATTAAAACTATCTGTATTTATCAGTACATCTGTACATTGTAACTTAATGAATATCAAAAATGCTTCTAATTTAGTTTCTATGCAATTGTTTGTTTCTTATGTACCATTTTAAACCCTGGAATAAGCAGAGTGTATTATGTTGTGATGTTGTCCTTCTGTTATTGATTTTGTCTTTGTAAAATAGCTTAGTTCTCCACTGTCTGCAGTTACAATAGCTTTTGAATGGCTTGCTTTTGTGGCAAGGAAAAATAACTTTTATCTTTGATGAAAACATCAAAGGTCAAGGTCACAAAAAGAAGAAAGATGGTTTCTGCAAAATAAGAAATTTTACATCATAACCATATATACTGGATCAGACTTTTGGGATGGCTTGCACTTGAGGTAGAGAAGAAGTCAACTGGTTTGGGGATCATAAAGTCAGAGGACATTATCACTATGACAAGATGAATTTTTTTTCTTTACATTAGCTTTATATCTAAATCACAGACCTATGGTGCAGTTTGTGGATAGTTTGCACTTGGAGCAAGGTGAGAAGTTGATTCATTGGGGTCAAAAGGTCTGAAGTCATGGTTACTTTAGTTAAAAAGGGGTGTTTGAAAATCATCACTATGTACTTTCACCAAAGTTGGTTAGAATTAAGCCTACTTATTTTGAGCCAAAGGTTAAGGGCAGTGACTAAAAGTCAGAAGAAAATGTTTTTTTTTTGTGCGTGATAACTTCACTTCTAGACCATGTACCATGACCAAATTTTGTAGATGGTGTGCACTTCAGGTAAGGAAGAGGCCTATTGAATTTAGGGTGAGATGGTCAGAGTTCAGGGTCATTGTGGCTCACATTGGTTTGAGAACATAGAATGCTTGTTCAAGGCTTAGAAAGCAAGTAGTGAAATGTTGTGGTCACTAAGTGTATATTTCCAGGTTATTCATGTTATAGGACTCTGTATGTGTATGTATGTGTGTGTGTGTGTATATATATATATATATATTACCAGGTGTAGACAGAATTTCGCAGAATATATTTACTTTGTTATAGTATTAATTGCCATAATTGAGTTGCTCATTCCAATTTGACTTGCTATTTAAATAGTTTGTGAAATTTCTGACTTTTGTAATATTAAAGTGATACATCAGAATATTCAACATTTGCAACAATTGTTCTTCCAGCAAATTTATGTTCAAATATATATGGATATATTTAAGAATTTTTAAGCTATAATAACAGATAACATGTTTAAATTAATTCTCATAATGCTGTTTCCTAGCTTTCAAACTTTATTTTTATAAATATTGTAAAACTTGGGAAAGCTTTGCATGGAACCATTGCATCATGCAGATTTGAACAATAAGCAGATAGTTTTAACAATTTAAATTTATGAAAACATCTGGGGCCAATATAGGCTGTAAAGTCATTTTTTTGAGGCTGAGTTTCCTAAAATTCCACATTCCATATTTAGTGGCATCCTAATAATATATTACAATGCTGTAATATTTTGCAACAATAAATATTTCTTTCTTTTAGTAAAGATTGAGCACATTACAAAATTAAACTTTGACGAATTGCCTCAAGTATCACAATATCTTTTACATGATAAATAATTCAGGAATTATTATTTGCTTTTGGGATTTGCAGTAGTGGGAACTTAATGATCACTTTTTCCTTATAAATAAATGTATGTTGCTTATTTTTCCATAACAGTTTGCTATTGATGAGTAAGTTTTGCACAATTCCAGATACAGTGGTAGAAAACTTGTTGAAAAAATGAGAATGAGCTTATCATCAAGCATTAAATTATAATTGGAGAAATATGGTATCAGTTTCATATTTATCACATGACTGCTGTGTTATTTAAATTATTAGAGAGGATACTAATTTGCTTGTTCCAAATGAATAATATATATTTCATCAAGAGACTGAAAATACCTAAGGTTTTAACCCACAAGATGAAATATGTCTGTTATTCACTTAGAAGAAGTAAATTTTCTTTTTATTTTATGCTCTTAAATATTGGCTAGCAATATGTATAATAGATTGATATGGCACATTTCTTACTGTGTAATTCACAATAATGATAACAATTTACCATCTTGTAAGTTACAGTACGCCTTACTTTAGAGAGAAATTTTTATGTTTCAAAATCTCATTTAATATAGCAATTCTATGTACTAAAAATATTGTACAACCTTACATAGAATACGAGTAATTGTTGGCAAATCATGACATGCACAAACATTCCATGAAAGGTGGGAAATAATATCAATTTGTATTCATATGTAATATAAATGATCAGTACCCAGGTGTCTAACCATCATATAGAATGGTGAATCAACTTGACAACCCAGGCATACCATTAATTATAACATGATTAAAAAATAGCCTGTCTTGAGAATGCTCATTGGTCCATGTTTACCTTAGTATTATTTATTTTCATGGGTCTCAATATTTGTGGTTTTGAGAAAGAAAGATATTTTCATGGGTACTTAAATTTGTGGGTTTTGCTTGTCAAAGTTTGCATATCTGTAGATATTTAATTCCTTGGTTTCACCTCAGTAAATGCCTCAAAAAGATAATACAAAGAACAAAACTATTAAGATAATAAATGATAGTCATTTCAGTGAATATAACAGTACTACCAGCTGTATGAGTATATATCAAACACCTGTCAAGGTAAATCACTTGCACTCAACACCAATGAGAGCCAACGCAGCCTACAACACTTAAGTTAATCAGTTATTAAAGTGGGTTTTCTTAAACCTTTTCATAAAGTTGCATCATCGATTACTTTCTGATGGCCATGGCATTAACGCTGTAGATTAAGAGTGATAAATCTTCTTCGATCCCCATCAGTTTAGATATTATTATCATTTCTTCCAAACAAATAACCAGCTGCCCATTGCTCAATGCAGTATCAACATTTTGTGTTCAGAGCCAATCAAAGTGTGAAGATGCTAACTAAATTGAAAAACAAGGGAATCATTTCTTCAAACCCATCTTGTTCAAACCAACTTCAGCCATTAGACTTTACTTAAAACATCATCAGTAAAACTGAATAATGCTGAATGGATAATTGTGACTCACATGAAAATGTGTGAAAGATCAGATCTAATTATCCATGACTGAGAATACTGGGCTTGTTTAAATCAACAATTTCAGGATTATTTACCTGACAAACATTTGTTTGTGTGAGCTGACTTGAGTGATGCAATGTTGACTTAGTGTTTTTGTCCAAATATCAGTGAAGTGTGAGTTTCAGTACTCTGCTGTAATGAGTGTATGTACAATTGATTGGATCAATCCAGTAGGCTTAGTGGTTAGAGAGTCCACCTCAGATGTGGGAGGTCACAGGTTTGAACTCTGGCCGAGTCATACCAAAGACTTATAAAAATGGTACTAGCAGCTGCCTCGCTTGGTGCTCAGCATTAAAATGTTAGTGTTAGGACTGGTTGATGCTACATGTCTGCGGCATGATGCCCCAGTGCTAGACATCACTATAAACTGCCACACTGCAGACATCGTAGTGATATGACTGAAAAGGCTACATTAAAAATCCAAATCACACGCACAGTTGTTTGATTAGTAATTGTATCTCTCGCAGGAGTATAATATTTTATAGTGATGTTGTTCATTGGGATTTAGCATGCATGGCTAAAATGAGATGTGATTTCACGAGGATTTAAAGTTTTCAACAACAGTTTCATTTGAATGAAGATTTTATTTGAAAAAATATTAAATCTAAATTTTTTAGCAGCATTTTGTATTCTTCCTTTAATTTACAGTAATATAGTGTTTGAATACTTGATACCTTTTGTTGTTTCTCTCTATCTTTATCTCACAAGGGTTGAAAATAATAGCATTTGAAAGCTGATGTATTTAACCAGATTATAGACATAACATTGATTTATCAAATTGCTTTATTAATCTCTGGAAATGAAACATAGTATAAAATGGGGGGGGGGCTTCTTTATCATATGTTGCTAAATTTTCATTGGGTCTTTAAATTTGTAGTTCAGGGCTACAACAAAATCCATAAAAATTGGTACAACATGAAAATTAGTGATACTACAGTATATTAAATGAATGGTACTAGATATAGAGCTCGTAGTGGGACCCTGGTTGGACCAGAGGTCTAAGGATCTAATCTTTACAGTTCACTCGCGCATCACCTTGGCCCATGTGGTTCAGGACTTGAATCAACCATTGTGAGTATGTGAGAAAGCCTACCAGTAGCTTCCCATGGGTTAGTGGTTCTTCCTGCACCAAATATATTGGCCATCACGTATGTCCTATTGTGTGCTGAAAAATTGCATTAAGCCCAACAAAACAAACAGTTAGTGGTGGCCAGGTGCAGCTTTACAATTTCTCAAAGATATGCACATTTGATTGTATTGGCAAGTAATTGTTTAATAAAAAATGAACCATGCATTGTATATTTACTACTGTGAATATGTTATTTTTTGTATTATTCCATGATCTTTAAACTTAAATCATCAATACATGTACATATTTTCAATATGTGCAAATTTTAATTTTATTTTTAAATCATTTGCATGTAGATATTTACATTTCAGTGCTTTAAATGAATTCTTCTTTAAATTTTCTTCAAAGCTGCAAAAAAGAAATTGGATCGATGTTATTCTTCAGAAAAGGGGATTAAGCAAAAAAGGATTGGAAAGATACTGCTGTAAAACCTGTCTTGAGAGACCATATCTCCATGTCCAGATTTATTGATTATATAGTGTTGTGAGAGAACACCTTTCTTGAGAGACCATTAATTATTAGCAGAAGGGGTGGTCTTTAAAATGAGGTCAACCGAAGGTGTGTTCCAGTACAAACCAGATTCAGTGTTGAATACTGCACTGTCACAATGAAAGTTGCATGTATTGAGGAAAAAAAATCACTTCACTGTTATATTTTAGGATTTGACGTGTCTCCTTTTTCTTGACCCCAGTTTAGTACCTTACCACCATTGTAAAAGTCCGTAGCAATCAGTAATTATTATCTGGAACTGTTTCTGAAGGTGTAGAACATTCACTAATGAGAATTGAACAGTGTTTGGTTAAAACATATTAGAATTAAAGTTTGGCACAACAAATAATAGTTATTTTAAGACGAGTAAATGTGCCTACATTACCATGCCATGGCTGTTCCATTTAAAAATACATGGTACCCAGGGAAGGCAGTTTTTTAAATATATATGACAGGGTACTTTGATTCACAGGGTTCATATTAAAATAATAAGAAAATTCTAAGTTGCATCTATGGGCAAGTACCCCACTTTAAAAGTACCTTCCCTGGGTCCCATTTATATTTTAATGGAACAGCCCTCAGCATGCACTTGATTCATTTTCATCAGTGTGGGGGCAAAACAATCATGTGAATGTTTTCAGCAAACAGCAAATAGGAATGGACAATTGATAAGTTCTTTTCACAACAAAAGCATTCAAATCCCAGACCATTCTTTATTGCCTTTTGGGTCAAACATAAAAGAACCTTTTTTGTGTAAAATTCCATAAACTGTCTAATATCATTGTTTTTACAATTTTGAATTGTTTTTTAATTGATTTGGAAAACTACCATACATCTATGTGTGTTAACTTTATTCTTCTTTTAAAACATGGAAATGTAATCCTATATGTAACTATAGAAGTGGTTCATAAATAAAACTTAAATATTTCTTGTGTATGGTGTACTTTTCTTTATTCTTTATATGTTAAGAAATTGCATATAATTCCTTGTCTTGAGTTGTTCAGTTGTCAATGTAGATATCCTTCTTGTAAAAGAAATCATTAATTCTTGTTTATGTTTTGTTGAAAATCATAGAATTTTCTTTAGCGCATAGATTTATGTTGAAAAAAATTCAAAATAATTGGAGCACAATAGGTTCTGATAGAGATTTCTCCAATGTTCCAGATGCAAAATGATATTTTATGGATGTTTACGTAAAACACTGGAAGCAAGTCAACATGATGAAATTACTCTATTGCTTCTTCCTTATGAAACAGAAATCAAATGTTGTTACAGTTACCTAATCAAATATCACTTTTATCACAGAATAAAGCTGCATCAATAGCCCCTGGGCAAATTACATCTCCAATTTAAACAGGCAGGGGGAGGAATGAAGGACAGCAAAGTCTATTCACAGCAGTGGACTGGCTGTGCTGATTGCTGTAAATGAGCATTTATATTCAGCCTGACGCCAGAATCGGCATTTATTAATAACTAATATAATTTAAATAGAAATGATTTCCCTTGGATATTTGTCATTTATTAACAAGCAGCTAAAAACTTTTAACTGAGCTTGTGTTTTGTCTCTACAAAGTTTGGTTTTCATTATTGTTTATTTTTACCTCTACTGGTCAGTCTCTACAAAGTTGAGTTTTCATCATTTTTTTCTCCCCTACTAGTCATGGACCATATGAGCTTATGACATGGTCTGTTGTCCATCGTCCAGCTGTTAGCAAAGTTTGTTATTATTACTTCTCCTCAATTACACAGAGAATTGTACTGAAACTTACCACGCACATCAGTTCCAATGTGTGCATGTAATTGGTGCTTAGGAAAATGTTTCCACAAGGATATTCATTATGCCACCACAGTGGCCTGTCTTGAAGATTTTGTCTTATTCCTCCTGGATGGATGTGTAACAAGATAACGGGTGGATTTTGGATTTATAACAGAATACTTTTAATGGTGATACAAATACAATGTTTAATGATGAATGACTTGAATGAGCAATTAATTATGATAATATGTGCGTGTATAAGATCCAAATATTGGACTACTTGACACAATCTGCACGAACCTAATAATGTAACAAATGAAAAACAATGAATGACCTTACACATTACAAGGACAAAGGTGAATGATTCACAGTAATTTCACACAATGAAAAGAATGATGTGTTTTAGTCAAATAGTAGAAATGAATTCACTCAGATGGTGAAAAATGAGGTATTAAATTACTCAGATAGTAAAATGATGAAAACAAAGGGACATATCATACAAAATATATTTACAATCCCAAAACACTGGGTATTACAAACCCCAAAATTAGTCCACGGCCAAAAGATTACTTGTATGGAGTTACACACTCTGTCACCAGCATACTTGGCTACCAGTCACACTGGTCAATCAAGCAGTCAGTATTCCAGGTAGCCACCGACAACCATTGAATTCCTTGGTTAATCAAGCAATCGGCACCCACCAATTGGTCAGCAACACTGTTCACTCAGCTCTACGGCTACTATGATTCAGCTTTACAGCTACTTGGTAAACTTTTGTGGTTAGCCCTACAGCTGGTACCACATTGACTTTGATCAGCTGAAATTAAATCTAACACCGTGTACTAAGAATTACACAGACATATACGATGAAAAGTAATGACGTTACCGTATTTACCTTATATGTTGTACACCTTATTTGTTGGGACACCATATTTGGTGGAACATGATAAATTAATTTTAAAAATAATTTTTTGTGCACTGTATGTTCTAGGACACGTCGTTTTTTCTAGTCGTAAGTTGTGAGACAGTTTAAATCATTCGAAAATTACATGGAAAATGCACTCCAACTCAAATTTTATTTTAAAAAATATAAAACTGTGTACTTGAGATAAAACTCTTTAATCCACTGCAGCAGCATCTCATCAACACAACCCTTCTATTGCACACGTACGATCCATTCTTTCTGTACATGAATAATTTTATAGCTTTCTCATCCCTTGAAAAATTGTTAGAGGCAACACATCACCTGAAGTGAAAACTACAAGGAAAAAAGATGTTTTTCAAATCTGTAATAGTCTTGCTAATTCTCACACTTTTGACCCCCATCAGTTTGTCCAGGAATATGTGATCAAAGTACACTAGAATTTCATCCATGTTAATGATCATATTGTTGGCGAAATGATCTGTTTCTCTTCTTGCCTTCACGAATTCATCACGTGATTTTATTTTCTCCAAATCTTCTAGGCAATGCTTTGTCATCGGTGTTCACGCACGAAGCACTATATTGTGTAACTTTAAAAACTATTCCATTGTTTCAATTTATTTACAAAATTTCCATGAATACCAGTGAAAAAGAACCAAAGTGAGCTTTATATCTCGGCCGTCCTTGTATGTTCAAAAATAAAAAAATAAAAATTGGCTCACTTAAAAGAATCCATAGTTGGCTTGCAAGGTCAGCTTGCTTTGCAATAAAATAACCTTTGTATCAATATCCTTTTAGAAAGAAAAAAAAAGTCCGGCTTCAGAGTCAAAAGTCGGCTTCTGATATCGGCTTACTTTATAATAAGAACAACCTTTGTCTTTGATGTCCTGTTGGTAACATCAAAGAAGTTTACTGCTGGCTGACAGTTGTGATTATTCACCACCAGGGCTTCTATGTGCTTGGCATCTGTGGTTACAATTAATACAAAGGAGCATTGGTGTCTGTGGGTAAATAGTAAGGATACTTATGTAACCCATGCTGGCAAAAAGATTGTCACTTGCACTCGAGTCAATGTGTTTTCAAATAATGATTTTTATTTGCGAGATACTGTCATACAGTAGACATGGATATAATTCAATCTTAGTTATTTTTGCACCTAACACCTTGCCATGCATGAATGGCAGTTGTCTTTAATATATCGGTTGATTATTTCCCTCCCATTTGCGAGATAATTTGCTTCTCTTCTGGCCTTCACAAATTCATCAAATGATTTTAATTTCTCCAAATATTCTGGACGATGCTGGGTCATCGACATCCGTGCATGAAGCACTATAGTGTCACTTTAAAATTTGTTCTATTATTTCAATTTATTTTCAAAATTCCCGTGAATACAGGTGAAAAGGAACCAAAGTTTCTTCCATATCTTGGTCATCCTTTTATATTCAAAAATAAAATAAAATTGGCTCACTTCAAAGAATCAATAGTCGGCTGCTGATGTCGGCTTGCTTTGCAATAAAATAACCTTTGTATTGATATCCTTTGCAAAAAATGTAACCAAAGTCGGCTTCTGAGATCGGCTAGCTTTGTAAAAACAAAATAACCTTTTGTCATTGATGTCCTGTCATAGGTTCAAAGAAGGAGTTAACTGCTCGCTACCAGTCGTGTTTACTCACCAACAGGGCTTCTGTATGCTTGGTATCTAGTTATAATTAACACAAAGGAGCATTGATGTCTGGGGTAAATAGTAAGCATACTTTAGTAACCCAAGCCGGTGAAAAGATTGTCATTTACACTCGAGTGAATGTTTTTAAATGAAGATTTTTATTTGCGAGATACTGTCATACAGTAGACCTGTATATAATTCAATCTTGATCATTTTGCACCTTGTCATGCGTGAATAGCGTCAAGATATCGGTTGATTATTATTTCCCTCTTGTTTGCAATTTTGGTGGATACAGCTTTAAGTAGGATAACATGTTTAAACCTTTGAGCACAACCACACACAATTTGTTTCTCAATGTACACGTCAATGAATAACGTGGCGTGAGTTATCGGACATAATTGACAAAGTTTCAGTATGGAAGCCTACGTTACTTATAAGGATTTCATGGATATATTTTATTCTTTAATGCTCATGTTGGGAAAAGAATAAATGATAACAATACAAGGTTAGATTCTTTATTTTTATTATCAATTAAGCGTTTTATGCATCTATTTTATTGCAACCTGCAGTGGGGGGGGGGGGCGAGCACAAATGCAATACAAATTTATTTCGTTTATTAAGTCTTGGGACATATGACCAAAGTGAAAAAACGTTTCACAATAACTTCTGGAACAGGAAGAAATTATTTTATCGTGTCCCAATATATACGGTAAATACGGTATGTACGTTAAGCTATACAGATTACATTATCGGCACAATGATTATAAAGCAATGAACAGTTTCAGAAGTGAACCTACCCGTGTCCGATAAGAATCCTATGGTACTAAACATTTCTTAAAACTGCAACTTTATATTGCTAATATAAATCTCTTGCTAGGTCGCAAATAAGAACAGAAAATATTTGTATCATTTTTGTAAGCCGAAGCTACATAGAAAATTATGCAAAAATAAACGTGGTAGTACAATAGTTATGACTTATACACAAGACATTACTAACTAACTCACATACCTACACAGCTGAAGATGTGCAAGTCCTTAAGTAGTTGTTGACACCTCTTAGCCCCACCTCAGTATATATAGCTGGTTAGGACTTAGAAGTGACAGCCTGGTTTTCCAAAAGTGTTATGTGGTGAGTGTTTCCCTGTCCATCCTATTGATGTTATAAGTGTAAGTGTCATACGAAGAAAATTCATAAGAAAATAAGTGTAATTTAGTTGTTCTTTGTTTTGTTCGTCAAATAATATAGTTTTACGTTACCCCAATAATGCTTAGGTAGTTATACTTTCTTCCCTGTGCCTGTGCTGGCAATGGGCCTGATTTCTAACCACCCTCGCTTGAACTTAGGATAGTACTAACTTCCCTTCGGACTATTAAGTCCAAGGGAGGGGTTCCCTTCCTTTTTTTGTTTTGTTTTTGGTGGTTTATTGTTTTTACGTAACACTGCCAAAGTCGTTATACCTTGTGTTGTGCAGTGATGTGCTTTGTGCTGTAGTTGCTCCTCCTTAAGATGTAAAGACATCATTATCTAGGTCAAATTTATTATAGTTGAACGTTCTTATCTAAACCTATTTGTGTCAAAGGAAATTTTGAATAAGTATTTAAAGCTAAAAATAAAATATTTAGTGTTGGAAAAATAATAAAGTGTTTAAGTGTTGAGTTTGTTTGGTGAGTGCATGTGGTGCATATTATTACTGGTGTTCTAGTTATTCTATATGCCTTAGCATATTGTGAATGTTGCTAAGTTGTTTTATATTGTCAATCGGTAGTACTTAGTTGCATGATTAAAGCCAAAAAATCCAGAATAGAGAGTTATTCCCTTCCAAGATTGTAAAGTATATTCAGATTATTATAGTTCGTTATCAAAATAAAATAAAAATAGTAGTGCCAATAATAGTAAATAGTAAGTCATGCTTCGGCAAATTAAAAGTAATTAAATCGAGATGAATTGTGAAAATCACTAATTGGTAATAAAAATTGTAAGTTGTTGTAATTAATATTTATAATCAAATTCTTGGCTGTGTGTTAAAATGTTGATAATAATATTTAGTAAGTCTTGCTTCGGCAAATTGAAAGTAATTAAATCGATATGAAGTGTGAATACTCACATGTTGGTAGTAAACATTTAAGTTGTTCTAATCAATATTTACAATCGAATTCATGTGTTTTGAATAAGAATAAGTTAATCCTATGGTAATCTTGAAAGTAATCCATGAAAATCGTTATCCAATAGGTTCTTCTTTACTTTGGTTCGTTTTGCTGGGTACCAAGATTCTCCTCCTTTATTTTGAGTTTTCAGGGGGTGGCTCCGTTACAGAGTCAGAGTTTAGCCGGGTATACTTCAGACGATGTACCATAGTATTATTTTTCTAATTTCGTTATTTTAGAATGTCTTGTCCATGTATATTTGTGTTCGTCCAGAATTTTCCGTGTCTTGAATCGGTATTCCTTATGGTTACGTTGTTTGGTTGTTTTGCGTTTTATACCCCTTAGAGGTATTAATGAATCAATCTGAGGTCCACCTTGCTGACGTGTCAGGCCCGTCCCAAAACCAGACATTCTGTCTGCTATGATAGACACAGATTAATTGTTTGAGTTCCCGTATCTGAAATCACTCTCCTAAATCGAAATCCTTGTTTGTTTCCATTCCTGCCTCATAGAATAGATATTTTGTTTTGTGGTTTATACCCCTTAGGTGTATTAGTGAATCAATCCGAGGTCCACCTTGCTGACGTGTCTGGCCTGGCACAAAAACCCGACATTATGTCTGCTATGATAGACAGATTAATTCTTGCATCACTATAGTAGACCACTCACTGGAAAGACATTCCGTAATGTGTAGATTTAGTCTTACGGTGAGGCATTTATACACAGACGATGCAGCCATACATCGTATGTGCGCTGCAAGTATTCGGTTTTTCCCATCGAAAGCACTTTACACGTGCGGCAAAGGATGAACCGAACTCGCTGTTTCGAAATATTGTACAATATGTATAAATGATCTTAGGGTATCGTTGTATACAAAAGATGAAAACTCGAGTACAGATATTTAATAAATAAAGGGATTTATACAATTCCGTGACAGAATGGTCATATTAACATTGGGTTTTCACTAAATTACTTTTTGTTTCTATTTGATCCTATCAGGACTAACCATTTTGTTTCTGAGAGGGCTGGTCTAGAATTACTTTTTGGTTTTTTTTTAAATAAAAATAAATGCACAGCCTTTAAATAGCTTGACAAAATATTCTTGCTCTTAAAGACTTTGTAATGTACAAGGTTGGTCTAAATTAAACTGGTGGAGATCTGAAAAGAAATATGGCAACCATTTTGAATTGGCATTACTACTCCTTGATGGATGGATACAATGATATGGTTCTACTCTACAGTTATTATTTGCTTTTAAGAGAGGGACTGATATAAGAAGAATTGTTGATATTGGCAATATGCACATTGGAGAAAATGTTGGCATATATATATATATATATATATATATATATATATATATATATATATATATATATATATATATATGTGTGATACTTTCATGCACTGTTATGTATATTTAATATGCATTGTTTGTTAGGATTTTTAATTCAATATATGCTATGGATAATTATATTTTCTACTTGACCATGTCCAAAATCAAGTTCATTGTGCTCCTGACCAGTAATTTTTATTTTGTAAACAATACATATCTAATATTTTCTTAATGAAAGTGGTTTAAATATTCGGATCGTTATCAAATAGAAGTAAAGATATTTATCTGGGTCAGGGTCATGGTTATTGGTATTCCCCCGTAAAAATACCTAGCCTACTAATTTGTGCTTTAAACTTTTGAAACAGAATTATTGGTTTTGTTCATTTTTTTATTTGGGCTAGAATTGATTCAAATTGTTTATTCTTTGGAAATACAAAGTGCTCATCAATAGTTTTCTTGGAACGAGATATTAATTTGGAATAATAGTGAACTCAGACAAGGATATCTTAGATAATAATATTTTGATTCATCAAAATACTTGGCACATCATCACACTTCAGGCCATTGTCACATTAGTACATTTGAGACTATGGACACCTCACCACCATTAGTATTAGTGTTGGATCTTATTTGGAATACCATTTACCATTAGAATTTAATTATAACTTTATTCATTAGGATTGGTGATCAAACTTTTTGGACTATTTGGGATTTAATTTGCAATACTGTAAATTCTTTTAAAATAATTTGACTTTGTATTCATGGGAAATAAATTCTTTTTTAAATTTTATAAAACCTGTTGGTTTTGGGTTTTTTTTAATGTTATTTTTAACACCAAAGATTCGTGCTAGAAAATTGAAAGCTCATATATAGGGATAAAAGAAATTCAAAATCTTCAGAAAACTTTGTTTTTCGGGTTTAAATTCACTTTGTTTCTGACTTTTCTAAGTTCCAGTTGTTATTTCAAAATATTTGAGAAGTCAAAGCTTTCACAATATCATCTAAAGTGGAGAACTTTATTTTAAATCCTACCCAAAACAGGTGAGAATCGTTGATTAAGGATGAATTCCTCTAGCTTGCCAGGCAATCTGATCTTTCTGAAGAGAAGGCTTCTTTAACGAAGGAAGAAATAGAAAATACTTTGGTCCAGTATTTGGTAGAAAAGAACTTTCGGGATAAAACTGCTTTTGATTTGATCAGTAAGTCTCCATCTGGCTCCAGCTTGCAAGTTATGGAACTGAAATTTAAAATACAAGAATGAAATATATTTCAGAGTTAAGAAAGCTAGAGCTTGAGAAAGAGGAGACAAATACAATTAGAGAAAGAGAAAAGAGATAAATACAATTGCAGTTGCAGAAAGAAGAAACAGAGAGAAAGGGAAAGTGAATATCGGCAAATGAAAATTAAAAAGTACAGAAACACAGAAAGGGAAACGGAAGAAAGGAAATTTCAATTTAGATTAAAAGAAACCCCCCCCCCCCCACACACACTTTATGCACAAATACAGGTTTTGGTGTTATCAAAAATGTTAGGTTAGTAACCCCTTGTAAAGAAAAAGTAGATGTATATTTTTCTCATCTTGAAACAACTGCTGAAAATTTGAAATAGCCAAGAGAGCAATAAACTTTATTGTTGCAAAGTGTACTTATAGACAAGACACATGAAGTCTACACTTACCTATCCGTACAGCAACGTGCTGATTTTATGGTTAAGGAATCTATCTTGAAGGGTTATGAGTTGGTACCTGACTCTTATTGACAAAGGTTTAGGAACTACAAGAAAGGAACTGGACAGACCCGTGTATAATTTACAAGGGAAAAGAGCAATTATTTGACAGATGTTGCTCGGCCAAAAGAGTTGTTCAAAACTATGACAGCCTCAGACAACTCATATTAGTTGAAGAGTTAAAGAACTTCGTCCATAGTGATGTTAAGACCTACCTTGATGAGCGAAAGGTCGAAACTTTCGAAAATGCTGCTCGTACAACTGATGATTATTCCTTAACCCACAAAGTTTCTTTTGTGAGTAAGCTTTCCACTCAGAAGTCTTCTGGTAAAGCGCTTTTCAATCGAATTCGAGCACTTCCAAATCTCAATCTGGCACATCTTTAAGAAATCAAGTTTCTGACAAGACTGATAAGAAATCCCTATCTCTTCCTACATGCACCTATTGCAAAAAGAAGGGGCACGTTATTTCTGATTGCTATGAATTGAAAAATAAGCAACAGAATCATGACAGACCTATATGTCTAAGAGGTCATGGTCACGGCTATGTATTGAAAGCAATATATTTCTTGGGTCATTCAAACATTAGTTTGATTTAATTATGGAGAATTACGAACCATTAATATAGAAAGGGTTCCGTATCACGTTTTAGTGATTCTGCCAATTCTGTCCAATTAATATTTTAAGAGACACAGGGAGCTTCTTAGTGTCTTTTATTATTGGGTACATTGCCTTTTCTGAGAAGTCTTCTTCTAATGAAAGTGTTCTCATTCAGGAGTAGATTGCTTCTTTGTTACTGTTCCTCTCCTTTGTGTGACTTTGTCACAGCTCTAAGTCTCAGGACCCGTACCAGTCGGAATAGTGACGTCTTTACCCATCGCGGGTATTTATTTATGTTATGTATACTCAATTTAATTGTTTCTTTGTTAATTTAATTTTTTATTTCATTTCATGCTATTGTAATGTAATATTGTGTGCTGGACTTGACCTTGTCCAAACATGAGTTCATTTCTGCTTGACCTGATTGTCTATTATGTATTTTTTTTATTTATTTCATTTATGTAAACAACTAATACTATCTTCGTGATTCTTTATGTGTATGAGCATACTATCAGGATTATTACTCAGGTAATCAAGAAGGAGTAAATATATTGATCAGGGTCAGGATTTTGGAGATTCCTAAGTGAATTTTATAGGTTATTGTGTTGTAAATAAACAAGGCACATTAGATCATTTTAGAAGGTTATTTCCAGTGGGTAATGTTTGTGTTCTTGTTTTTAGAAAATGCTAATTGTGACCCGTTTGGGCTGAATTTTTTCTTCTTCAAATTATTGAATTCAAGTGATTATTTTCTTTGGAAATGCAAAAGTGCTCTGACAAAATTCTTAGATAAAGACATTCATTGTAATTTATATTGAATTGAAACCTGTTATTCAACAAGTGACTGTTGAGACATCAGCACTTCGCAGGTTATAACAGACACGTCGTCGCCTTCAATTTTGGATCTCTTCGGGACTTGAATTGAGTTTCATTCAAGACTTTTATTACTAAGACTTGTGTCTTTAATTGTTGGATTATTTTGGATTTAATTCGTAATACCGTAAGTTCTTTTTCATCATTTTTCACTTTGTATTCAAGGGAAATAAATTATTTGCTAAATGTTACAAATCTTCTTGTCTTTCACTCTTTTATGTTACTTATTTTAAGAGCACAGACTCGTAACATTTATTACTAGGTCATAACTTGGCTGGAGATACAGCTATGGTTAATCAAGATGTAAGAGACAAGCTTTGTTTGGGTCAGAAAGTTGTTCCAATTGAAAATGAAATCCCTGATTTATACCCAGCTCGTGCAGTTACTAGAACTATGGCAAAGAAAGCTCGTGATAATGATGTTGATCCGAAAATTAGTCCTTTTTCTGCGAGGCTTTTGGTCAGGATTTTGATGAGGTTATTTTTCTCCTGGTATGGATCAATCAAAAGGTTTTGATAACAGTGATCCTCTTTTTACTACTCATTCTCTTTATTCTAATGAGGGTGACAAACGACAATCACTTGCAGAATAGGAAGAACATCCTGAAATCACCTGTTTGTTTTAGAGGGTTTTAGCAAAACTGAAGCCACAGAAGAACACGTTTGTTTTTTGTTTTTGTTTTTTTTTTTTTTGTTAAAAATATGGACCTTAACGAGGAAATGGAGACCACTTGGGGTACCTGCTGATGATTTGTGGTATGTGCGTTATCAAACTGTTGTTTCTAAGTCGTGTAGACTGGAAATTATTAGTCTATCCCATGAAACTCCTTTGGCTTGTTGGATAACCAATACTTGTTGATCATAATGTGTGCGTACACAAGATTCCCAGAGGCAATTCCTTTGAGGAATATTGAAACTGAAAGCATAGGTAAAGCCTTGATAAACTTTTTTAACCCCGTTTGACCTTCCCAAATATGTCCAGTCAAATCAGGGATCAATTCTATGTACGGTATTTTTCAGCAAGTTATGCATGAAATAGGCTTTCAGCAATTTAAGTCTTCTATCCTATCACCCTAAAAGCCAAGGGGCTTTAGAAAGATTTCATCAAACTTTGAAAATACAGTACATGCATCGTGTTTTTCAGAAAATCCACGTTCCCACAATGGACATTAATACTTTTCACGATTTGTCCGTGAAGGCATGACATCATGGTCGCCGTAGGTTGCCCACATCGTGGCTTGTAATGGAGTGATTAATCTTTATTGCAACAGAAGTCAGCAATATAATTATGTAATCGTGGACATCCACTACATCGCGTGGAACTAGCCTGTTGGCTCATCTGCAGTACATAGTGCAGTTTGGTCTTTTAAGTTGTACACATTGCTGTTTATTATTCAAAGACTCGCTCTCTAAAATGCAATAGCATACGTGTGTTGCGAGAGATTAAAGATTTCCAAGCAAAGAATGCTTAGACAATTTAGGTGTGTCACAAAATATACAAAGTTTTTTTTATAGTAATTTTAACATGAGAGAAAGATTTTCGGCTTTTAAACGAAAAAAAAAAGAGAAAAAAATAAGGACAAATAAATTACACGTAAGTATTAGCGGGTTTATTCTGCCAGTAACTTTTAAACTGTTTGCTTAACATGTCCCGACACAATGCAATATATACAGTGCTACCCAATATACAATTACTGCTAGGCCAGCCTGTTTAGTATTTGCGATCTAAATATACATGTTCATGCGATACATTTTCTCAGCAACTAGACACATGTTTACTTTTACTATTTACCTTCTATTTTTACGCATACGCAGTTTGTACGAGCCACGTGACGCCGCATTGAATAACCAACAGCTTAATAGATATGCTTAGAATTACATAATGTATGGATAAAAGTGATGGAAAAGTGAAATAACTTAAATATTTTTGTTTGGAGATAAACTTGTATGTATTATTTTCAGCTAGTGTGGATGAAAATTTGGTACATTACATTCTTTCAATCCACATGAAAATAACTGCAGTAACAGTTTGTTTCTCACGTGCACACATGTACATCCCGGCCTTGGTAAACGCTGTTAAGAACTACCAAGAAGCGCTAAGAACTACTAGAGGCATCAAGAAGCACAAAGAGTATCTAAGTGCTAAAAATTGGGCGCTACGAACATTGTAATACATTAAATTACCCAAGAAAACATAGATGTTACTAAAAATGAATCAATAATTAGCGTTAACAGGTCCGTAACAGATACAAACGTATTTTGAGCATCAGGAAAGTAAAACTCTGTCTTGGCCTCATTTTACTGGTAGGTTTAAAACAAATTTCAAATGTAAGAAAAACGAAGGAACAGAAAGAAAATTGAAACTGGAAAAAATAACCAATACAAAAATACGCCAACAAAAAAGAAAGAAAAAGAAAAGCAGGAAAAGAAACAGGTATGAAACAGAAGTAAACAAGGACGAAAAAAAACTTCCTTAAATATATTCCAGATATAAATGGGGAATAAAACAATTAAAAAAGTACTTTTATCAAACTGTGTGCAAAGAGTTCTAGTTTGGCAAGACTGTTTCCATTTTTCTAGTACAATCTTTTCCTTTCTTCCTATCACTGCATCATGCTATAGTCTTTACAAATAAATAGCATGTATTTACTGTCTGACAGCATTAAGAACTACTTAGAAACACTAAGGGCTCTAGAAAGCAATACGTTTTAGAAATTAACACACAAATCTTTTGCAAAGCACTTTAATTAAGTTAAAAAGATATACATGGTATACTGATATAAATCTCTTCTGAGTACAGTCATCATGGTAATTGGCTCACATCTCAGACAAATTTCCATGTGTATTTTCTTTGCTACTGATAAGACAAAAGACATTATCCTTTCTACCGTATGGTACTGATTCAGAGGTGGTATATAACTGTTAAGAATAACATATAGTCTGCATCATGTCAATATTTAATAAGAGAATTTATTTGCTGTTAAGTACCCGTAAGAATCACTATGATATTTATGAGATAGTGTTTCAAGACAGTCTGTGCAGTTTTAAAGTTGACTTTAAACCATATATTAGCCAGAATTGTAAACTTCATCAGCAATCACAGAGCTAGGTTTCTATTTAAAGTGAATGGTTTTGTCCTCAGTTCACTGTTTTGCCGTATATATTCTACCACGTTTCACCCTTTTGTTTCTGTTTTTATGGGTTTCTTTATTGGCGACGTCTTGCGTCGTTCTAATAGTATATGTACCATTAGAGGATATAACAATCTCTTGTTTTTATTCTCTTGTTTTAGCATTCAGGAATTTCTCAAAATTGGGATCATTGTCATACACACAACAATCAAGTGGAACATATAAAACGAAGTCATTGATGTGATATTTGCAAAGGAAAAGCATCTTAATAACGCAACCCTGAAATTGTACATAAAACGGGGACATTTTCAACACAATGCATTGACCTGGTACATACAAAACGAGGACATTTTCATAAACATCCTTGATGTAATTCGTGTAAATTGGGAACATTATCATACACACAATCTTGATGGAGTACATAAAAAACTGAAATGGTATGTACAAAACGAGGACATTTTCACACACGCTAACTTGAGAAGGTACTTAAAAAATTGGATATATTTTCATACTCTATACAAGGATATGATACTAACAAAACGGGGACATTTACGTATGACTTATGAAAAAGACTGGGTTTTTGCTGAAATTAGACATTTAAAAAACATTTTTTGGCGTGTTTAATATCGAATAGATTTTATCATGCATTGGTTTAATAATGAACGGAATTGAATTAAAGTGGCAAATTTAGTATACAAAAAATCTAAATTAGTTATTTTGTTGGACATTTTAAATTCTAAAGTGTATTCTTGCCAATAAAATTATTTGTACAAATTACTTGTCAATGTATATTGGATACACATCTCATTGACATGAATGAAAATTCATACAATATAATTTATTATATTAACTGTATACTATCATTTTATTTATTAATATCAGATTATTTATTATGTAGTGTATGTAATTTTTAACACTTTGTCTGTTTTTTTTAAATAAAACTGTAATATTGGAATAAAGCCAAATTGGCAAATTTTAGCAGCAACAACAAACTCCATCTAACTAGATGTGAAACAGTATAAAATTCTGATGATGCCCTCTATAAATATACCGCTTTTATCGTCATATCACGAAATGATGGTGATCGGTTTAATTTTAAAGAAATACAATATACCATTATTGTCTAGGAAAATACTTGAGATTACTTTAATCTCACAGTGTTATGTAACAACTTTTCAAAGCTAAGCTTTTCCCAGTCACATGGCAACGATGTCTTTAAGTTTGGAAAGTTTAAAGTGTTTAAAGTGACTTTATTAAGTAATTCAGTAATTTGCTTGTCATTTTGTAATGAATTTGAACCTTTTAGGCCAGCGGAGTGGTAAGCAAACTAACGAAGTATCATTAGTTTTTATAACATTAAAGCCATCTGTAACTAAATTTATTGTTCTGTTTTTAAATTTTGTCAAATGTGGACTTCACCGATTGAAGCCAGTGGCACTATTCTAAGTAAGCAGATAACTTTGAAACATCCGATGAGAGTCCTTTAAGTAAGTGTTAGTTCAAAAATGTCATACGTTCTCTCAGTCCACCAAAGAACGCCGGCTTAATGACCAACCTTCTAGATGTTTTGAGTAAACTTGTTTATTGTTGCAGATGAAATTTTGTTGTCAATTTCAACGATTACAAAAGCAGGCAATTATTTATTTATTTCAATCTGGAACATATTTCTCTTTTCTTTTCGCTAGTAGTAGTTACAGCATTCCTTTTGTGCATGTCATTTTTCAAAATATTATTGATAAGTACAAATCCTTAAATGAATAATCAGTATTCGAATAGGCAGTTTTTTTACTCGAGAGACAGTGCAGTATTTTGGACCATATACGTGATCGGGTTTTAACGACCATCCTTTTAGGTAGGAAACGACTATCACCTTAGGGCCGAAATGACCATTACAAATACATGTATATGATAAACAACAAGAACTTAGTTTTCAAGGCACAGGGAAAGGATTCATGGTTTTGCAACTGCTGAAATAAATATTATAGCATATCGTGAAAACGATATAGTGTTACATTCCATAATCTCACAACAATAGTTAATCATTAACTGAAATTACTATATATACCCTTAATTACTAAAGTGTTTTGAAAAGTTAATAGTACCAAATTATACCTTTTAGTGCTTCTTCGTGTCTCTTGAAACATCAAGTAAATAATTTATATTTATATATTTCAAAGAAAATGTAGGCTCCATTTCCTTCTTGTAGGTGTTGTTAAATATAAAGTTCTTGATGATGAATAATTTTTGTCCTTAGAAAATGATGCTTCGTAATAAACGTACAGAAGGCTCTTACGAAACAGTCATTTACAACATTTTAAATAATTCATGTTCCGCTTTACTGCTGTTTCTTCTGCTGGTGTTTTTGATGATGATGTTGTTCTTGATGATAGTGAAGACGATTACAGAGATTAATTATCTTATATTCACGGAATAGTAAGCATACATTTACTCCGAGAGCGTAGCCCTGACAGAGGTGTCTTTCCTGATACTCAAAGTACGTTTGTATCTGTTACGACCACATATTTATCGATTTATTTTAGTACCATTTATGTTTTTGGGGTAATTTAACGCTTTACTATGTTATTAATGCCTAATTTTAGCACTCAGAGCCTTGTAGTGCCTCTTATTGCTTCTTAGTAGTTCGTAGCGGAGAGCAGCAGAGAGAGTGAACAGACCACTTGCTGGAAGGTCCATTTTTGAAGAAAAAAAGGCTTTCTACGAAAACGAAAAAAAAAAAAAACAAGGTCAATAACGTCAAAACAAAGCCTCTAACTGACCGAGAGTTCCTCTAATTGGATTAGTTTATTCTGTTACTTTATCTTCGTCGTTCGTGTTTTTTCTCTAAATTTGTATGTGCGTTCGTTTACCCGCCGGACGTTTCATTGAGGTCGCACCCTCTCTGCTGCTATAAATATGTGAGTAATTAAATCATTATTATATCACTCTCTGATCTAAATATTTTATGAAGACCTATACGATATCGTGATCGAGGATTATCTAAATTTATTGTTATAAATTCGTCTGGAGCAGATTGTGCTTTTAAAAAGAAGTTTTTGAACCTAACCATATCTATATCCAAACTGTATCAAGTCTGATGAATGTTTCGCAGAGTATGTGTGTTGACTCCATTAAACACAACTAAAATATTACAGTTATTTCTGATCACTTTAGGTATTTGTGGATATCGCTGAGTAACATAAATCACATTAGTATTTTATGTCTGCCTCGAGAAAATATTCTTGCTGGATTTGATTGTTTGTCCAGTATAACGTCGTCATATGCCACGAGATTATTAATAAATCCATCGAAGTCATCTACAGAAGGAGCTTCATCAATATCAGATCATTACCGTCATCGTCCAATTATATTGCATTTTCATTAAAATCTTTAAGAACATCGGTATCTCTGATCATATACGGATGGTGCCACTAAATATAACTTATCTTATTTCAGCCATCTCATTATCAAATTAAGCAGTAATTGTGTTTTACCCGATCCGGATGAACCTATTATTATCATTCTGATGGGATTCGGTAATGCTGAAATATGTTTGACTGGCTCTTGTTTTCGTGTAGCTGAGAAATCACTGACATCCATGTTATACAAATATAATAAATAATATAGATTTATATTGTGTTCGATGTAAAGCATCCACCCCCACAAGTGGATTAACAACAATAATAACAAAAAATAAAAAGCGTGCATTTACAGGTAAGTGTAAAATATGGTACAAAAAATTTAAATTTATTTCTAACAATATATTCGGTGGCGATATCGCTACTTCATTAGAAAAATTACCAGGAACTCCATGGGCTGAATAACCAGGAGAAAACATCTTCCAGGATATAATTATTGTGGTCCTGGAACCCGACTTGATATCCGACTTGACGAGCGAGATCACCCAAGACCTGGAGAGTATCCAATAAATGGAATTGATCAAGCATGTCATGTTCATGGTGTAGCTTATAAAATCCAGATCTGCAACAACGGCATATTGCAGATGTGAAGTTAATTCACTCATTAAATTCCATAAAACATAAATCTTTTAGAGAATCATTAGCTAATTGGTTGATAAGATCCGCGATGAACGGTAAAGCAGTGCTAGGGGCTGGCAATTAATCATCTGACTATTAAAATAATGGAATCGATTTATTATAGCCCAATAGGCTATTGGAGGGGTAGCGCAGCAATTAGTAAACTCGCTGATGCAGCAAATGCCACACGTTCTGTTGATGCAAAATGATTAGCATGACAGGCAATATGGCAAATTTACCTACCATCACCTAAAACTATTCCGCATTCACATTTTGATATCAGCACTCCTAATGCAGTTCATCAAGAAGATATTTTGTTTTTACCACACGATACTATTAAAATTGGTAGATGTCAATCACGTACATACTAGTAGATTTGTGATTTGTGATTTTAATTGTTAACGTAGCTTTAACAATTTTTCAGTCATATCGCTACGATATCTGCAATGTGGCAGTTTATAGTGATGTCTAGCACCGGGGCATCATGCCGCAGACATGTAGCATGATGTCCCACCCAGTCACATTATCCTGACACCGGGCCGACCAGTCCTAATACTAACCTCTTAATGCTGAGCGCCAAGCGAGGCAGCTGTTAGTACCATTTTTTTAAGTTTTGGTATGACTCGGCCGGCGATCGAACCCACGATCTCCCGCATCCGAGGCGGACGCTCTAAACACTAGGCCACCAGAGCGGTATCATACTAGTAGATATAAGGAAGCAGAACCGTTATCACCTAAAACATCAACTGTAGTTTCTTCTGCTTTTGAACGAAGTTATCAACGAGGACCCTTGCGATGGCCACAGTTACTACAGGTTGATCCTGGCAAGGAATTTGTTGGTGCAGTATCATCTCTGATGAAAAAACATAACGACAAACTTAGACGAGGACATGCCACAATTCATTGTGATCAGGCAATTGTTGAACGATTTAATCAAACACATGCTAAGCGGTTATTTGGATATCAATATGCAAAGGAAATAATTCAGAAAGACATGAGATCTTTCGAATGGGTTGCAAGATTACCAAATGTGATAAATGCGTTAAATAATGAAATTACTTGTACAGCTGCCAATAAACCATTTTTTTTAAAATTCTAGCGTGGTAAAATCCACGAGTTAGACATGCAATCTACATATTAGATTCAACTGCTCCTCAACGTGGATTTGTATGTGAACAATTACAAGTAATTCCTGAAGACACACAATTACCACCGCATTCACTTTTGTAAACTAGCACCTCGACGTCGATTACATTCAAGAGAGATCAGCATCACATTTTTGCGTGTATGACGAAAATTAGTATTATGTTACGGTAAATTGTCTTGGATTAGTTTTTAAATATTGCCACAACATTACTGTATTACAGCTCGCACAATGATTATTCTGTTGTTGTTTTAATGTCATGATAAATTCAGCATCGAGATCAAAGTCGTGCTTATTGTTTTGTCACACTGTTTATAACTAATTTTTTTCTTTCTTACTATATATTCGTTATTTTCCTGAGTTTTATCATTATTTTCGGTGAAATCTATGATAATTTTCCGCAGCTGAGATATTCTTCTGACTCTAGATACTCCGAGGTAAACTAAATTTGACCATTCGATACGATCATCGACGATCCAAACATTTGTATCAGAGATGGCTAATCCTTGTGATGAATGAATCGTCACTGCGTATCCTAGCGTCCATGGAGTTTTGTCCATAGTTAACGCGCTCTCAACAACACTGACAGGAACTAAAATAATATCATTTAATACAAGATTTTGTTTCTCTAACTATCCTGGTATGTCAACGCCGATATTTTGTTGTCGTGTATCTGCTGGTCGGTAACACAATGGTACGGATAGATTTAAAAACTTCTTTATGTAACTGGGATATTTGTTGTTGAAGTGTATCACGACCTATCTTTGTATTTGCCATTATCAAATCATTTGGTCTCCATAAATTCCAAATATTGTTAATAGGAGTTTCTGAGATTATTTCACGCAATATTTCACATTGAATTTTATTCGGTTGTACTCTGATTAATTTCTTAAACTCTTAATTCTGGATCAAGCTCTCTATGATCATTAGTTGTGTCTTCATAATAATCTACGAAATTCCTCCGCCATTTATGTGGAGACAATCCAACAAAAGTCGGTGGTTGACCATGATCGGCACACATTATTACAGCAGTATGTTTTTGTCAATAACCAATCAAGAAATATTTAAACGTTTCTAATGAAACAGTGCAAATTTCCCAAACAATAATCCTTGGAATATATTTCTCGCCCATTCGTTAGGACTCCATTTATCTCCCTTCCATCGAAAGAATTTGTGATAAGTGCATGATTTAATATTTCTTTCTCTCATTTCTCTTGCGAGTCTGTGTGTAGGTGTTAATACAAATATTTCCGAACAACGGTTCAAAAATAATTTAATCACACGAGTTGTTTTACCAGAACTGCCAGACTCATTAAGATAAACTGTTTTATGTCGAGCAACTGGATCAGATACCGATGGCGCAGATGACAATTTTGATATTTGATTCTCTTGGTAATAAATATCCTTAATTTCAAAGTCAGCGTATTCAGAATAATTAAGTATATTTTCTTGTTCTATTCTCTATTCACCTCATGATGCATAAGCAATACTTTATTTTTCTTATTGATATAAAACGAATCTGTAGCGACTCTGAGAGCAAACTCAGAAATTCTAGTTATGATCTATAATAGATTTATCGAAACATACGCCAGCATTGAAGATCTTAAATGAGTAAACTGTGGCGACTCACCATCAATATAACTCACAATTGTACCTAATTTAGTTCCGTCTGATAAATTAACATTACTTCGACTTATACACGTATTTCTATTCGTTGTATCAGGAATTATAAAATCGAGTTCGGCATCATCTTTAATCAATCTTGTACACTCTTGTTTATGATCATATGATACTCCTTGGGTGAATTTACCGATTATTTTTCTGATAACATTTTTTGTTATTTTATTCTCAAAATCAGTTATATCGGGATTTTCATCATCATAATATTTGTTTTGTTGTGGTAACCAAAGTTCTTCTGCGGACGATACGATATAAGTGCTTCACATACTGTTAACAATATTAGTATTTTTACATCGAACATATATCGTAATAATACCGTTGGTGTCCACATTTTCTTCTGAAAAATGTTTGTCAAACCAGGCATAACAAATCGGATGAATATTTTCAGCAAAACTTAAATGACTCGATACAAGCGAATCCAGTCAAATGGGAACCCGGTAATGGTCCGTTTATCGATACTCTGGTCATCTGTGTGTTCGATGTCCAAATCGCTCAAAATATTTAGAATTCTCTCCCATTCCAAGAAAACTTCCTGAATAACATGCAAAAATATCAAGCGAAAAACCATCCCTATAATCGTATTTATTATTCCATAATCCACTATGTCTGTATCGACACAACCGCGTTGTATTTATTCAATAAAATACAATCGTTTTGGTGTCCACGAATTTTTCTCTCGAGCAAAATGAGCAGCGACTGACGGAACGGTAAAACAATTACTCAGTAATTGTTTAGCATCTTCATGGGTATATATATATAACGATTCATACAAAGAATAAATGCAAATGGCTTATGATAGGCTCTACAACCCCTTGTAACAAAGCTTGCATAAACGAATTCTGTGGACTTCACTTACAAAATATACGGAGAGGGAGTTTAGGACCTAAACCAGGTTTGCGTTGGGGTTAGAGGGAAAAGGGAGTTGTGTGTGCAAAGTGGTGGAAGAATTGCAGAGAACTGAAAAGATATTATCATAAAAAGTAACACTGATAATAAGGACAAGGTGTAAGAAATGCAGGAGATTATCTGGCTAGATTTTCAAAATAATCACTTAGACAAATAATATTATTATAGAAATAGAGCAAAAAGAATTTCTGAAACATCTTATCATTAGGAATTATGAAGCAGCACGTGATAGTGTAATCAGGCACTGTCGACTAAAAAAAAACAGTCTGTATTGTCAATAATACTAGGTATTTTACATTCAATACCGGAGGAAATAAAATATATCTTTGCCACCAATTTAGTTACGAATATTTTTGGGAAGGTGTTAATCTCCTGATTTATCATATTAATAGAGAAAACTCGATAACTAATTACATAATTTACGAGTAATCACACAGAGCGTGCATTGTAAATTTGGTAAGACTGGCAGTAATGATAAGAGAGCCAAAGCAGTTGTCTCCACAAATGTAGAGACACGGTAAAAAAAAAAGAATTTCAATCGACAGCTGTCAAATATTTTTATATTTGCAGGTATTCAATATACCTTGTCGCAAATAAAATAACCAGATCTGCTTTCTTTAGAAGTATCAACAAAAGATATTTTTAATTATTGTTGAATAGAGATAACTCTTTCAAGTTAAGTTCTCTCCGGTCGAATAATTAAGTAGTTATCTCACTTGTTACTGCGTTACTAACTTAGCGCGATGATTTATTATATACAAGATGACCGCTATCGCTTAACCGGCTTGATGCAGCTGTTCCGTTTTTTGTGCCGTTTTCATGATATATGTGCTTGTTGCCTGTCTTCCTGCTCGTTATTGTGTTCATCATGTATTGGCTCTTCAGTTCGTATGTGGGTTTTTTTCATCTTGTTTTGGAAACGAAAACAATTAGGCTTTTTCTCAGCTGTCTTGCTCCACTGCTACAACTTCTTTTGTTGTTGAACAAACCGCCATCACGTGATCCTTGCCAGTCAACCCGTTTATGCTACGATGGACGCTCATTAATTGCTTTAAATGACCTCTCCTTGGCTCTCCACACTACATTGTGCTCTAGACTAAACGAACTGGGACTACATTCATCATTACTTAAAGGTAAACAGAAGCGAAAAAAGAAAAGTTCTTTCAAAGCTGTCCGGCGTAGAACAGGAAGAAGAATTCCAGTTATCTCCCTTATGCCCATTTCTGGCTCAACAATTTAAAAATTCGACCGTTAATTTAGATAACCTAATTCAAATCCCTATTAAATCGTCAACCTTTGTGTCAGCTATCCAAGAGATACCTCTGCGCATTGGATTATTCAATGCCCAATCAGTAGGACCACCGGAAAAGCTCACAGAAATAGTTAATTTTATCAACGACCAGAATATCGACGTCTTTTTCCTGACAGAAACATTGCTAAAAACATCAGGCGATGAGCCCAAGGGTGCTGATCTAACACCCACTGGCTACTCCATCAAGTCGTTTCCCCGCTACTATCGTGAAGGTGGAATTGATGTCATCATAAAGAAATCCATGATAAACGTCTTAACCCCACCACAACATTCAATTTCGACCACACATCGTTTGAACTGGTCTAAACCACACTCATTCTGGAGCAAAGGTAAGTCCATGTTTCTGCTTATACGCCCTACTCCTAGTAGAAAAAAACAAGCTGACTGAATCTCTCTTTTTGGAGCAGTTTCCGAATCTCCTGGAATATGGAAATTCGATAGGTGGCAACCTGATTATTCGTGGAGATTTCAACTTTCACTTTGACTGTCCCGGAAACCCAAACACATCAAAACTCCTAGATTCCATTAATGTTTTCAACCTCAAACAGTCAGTTAACCAACCCACCCATAAACTTGGTAACATTTTAGACTGGATTCTTCATAGACCTGGTTATAGCATTATACGGTCCTCCCTGGTATCCCACGAACTTGCACCAGATCATCTCTGCATTATATGCCATCTTGACGTATCAGTCCCTAACCCTCCACATTTATTTGCTACTAAGAGAAACCTCCGTATGATAAATAGAACCCAACTAATGCACAACATCCAAGCAAGCATAACAACTTGCTTCCCTCCTACTGCAGATCAATTCGATAACTGTCTGCGTTCATTACTCGACAAACAATCCCCAGCTACTGCAGAGTATCAATTCAGAAGTGTGCTCCAAGCAGTATAGCAGTGTAAGGGACCAGTTTCGCACTGTTAAAAGAGACCGCCGTAAAGCTGAGAGACTTTGGCTTTATACCAGACTCACTATTCATTAGCAAATCTATGAAGCCGCTAAGAAGAATGTCACAAATATAATCCATACAGCGAAATCAGCCCACTACGCTACTAAGATCATGGAAAGTTCCAGCTGAAAAGAGCTCTTTGAGATAACTAACAAGCCAATGTCAAGGAACAACTGTACACCACTTCCAACTACCATCTCTCCAGTCGACTTTCCGGATATGTTTACAGATTTCTTCTGTGACAAAGCACAAACCATTAGAGATAAGCTTGACACTACATTTTCAATTGACTCTTAATCACCATACAGTTCAGATCCAGAATTTCACCGGCAACCATTAGCAGCATTTGAAAGTTATGTGAACTTGGTCCAATTCCAACATCACTGCTGCTTGAGTGCTTAGATCCAGTATTGCCTTCACTAACTGATGTTATTAATACTTCTCTCTCATCAGGGGAATTCCCATCATTTTTCAAAACTGCCATTGTAAAGCCGCTGCTGAAGAAACCAACGCTAGACCGTAAAGAACTACCGCCCAGTTTCTAATCTCCCATTCATATAAAAATCTTAGAAAAGATTGTTCTATCCCAGCTTGTATCTCATCTGAATTCGAACAGTCCTTTTAGCAATGTACAATCTGCATATCGCCCTTGCCACAGTACTGAAACTACTCTTCTAAAAGTAGTTAATGACATTTTCTCTGCTTTGGATAGCGGAAAAAATACAGCCCTCACCCTTCTTGATTTGTCTGCAGCATTTGACACAATAGACCATGATATATTACTTCACCGTCTCCAGCATGTATTTGGCATTCATGATATAGCCTTACTGTGGTCCAAGTCCTACTTAGTCAACAGGACTCAAATTGTGTCCGCAAATGGAATACACTCTAGCCCAGTTAATCTATATTGTAGTGTTCCACAGGGGTCTGTTCTTGGACCTGTTCTCTCATTCTATACTCTCGGCCGCTCTCAAGTGTCATATATCAGCATCTAGTGTCTCACCAATTGTACGCTGATTACACCCAAATATACAAATCTAGCCACCCAACTGAAGTTGATGCTACCATCTAAGGTGTAGAGAGAGGCATTTCTGATGTGAAATCATGGATGACATGTAACAAGCTGCAGATGAATGATGATAAAACTGAGGCCATTCTGATCACAACACATAGACTTTCTCATTCACATCCTTTAACTCAAACAATAAATATCAGAAACACCAACATTAAATTCACACAATCAGTACGAAACCTAGGTGTTACTCTAGACAGTACTCTCACATTGCACCAACATGTCATGAACATATGCAAGAATGATGACCTTGATTATATGGCATATTTAGATGAAATAAATAATTATTATTCAGAGCTATGGCAACATTTTAAATATAAACCTGAACTTAAACAAAAAAACTAAACCCGAAGTTTCTCTTAGAGTTAAATTGACAATTAAAGGTTTTAATGCTATCGAGAATGCAAAACTAGAAGATATTTATGATATTGCTGCAAAACATGAAAATATAAGTAAATATGTAATAATCGAATATGATGGATCTTGGACAAAAGATGATTGGGTTCGAGGTGTATATCTCATCTTTACTAAACAAAGTTCTATGAAAGCTGATGATCCTGATTTTCAACAATTTAAAGCAGTAGTAAGAAAAAGAAAACAACCTTACCTTGCTCAACCACAATCGACTCCTCCTCGACCACAAATTTATCAAATAGAATAAGAAAGAAAAATACAGAGAGTAAATGAAGTTAGAAGTAAATTTATAACTGAGGCTTTAATAAATATTCCAAAAATAAACTTTGGTGATGAAATAAGAGATATTGCAGTAAAATATGATGAAATAGATACATATTTAAAATCTGAATATGTTAAATCTTTGTCAGAAGATGATTGGATTAAAAGTGAACTTGGTGATAATTCTGGTATTGATCCTGCTATTGAACGAGAAAAGGAAAAAAATGTTTTCAAAAAGTTTTATAATAAAATAATAGAAAGAAAACAAGAATTACAACGACAGGATTTTCTTAGCTGGGTAGATGCTCCTGAACCAAAAATCAGGAAGTGGTTTAGGAGTTTGTCCTGACAATGTTCTTGCCGATTCTGACCGACTAGAAATTCTGATCGCAGGAAAACTTGCAGGAAATAATTCTCCAAAAATTATTAATACAATATCTGATATTTGCCAAAGATTATTTATATGCAATACCATGGATATTAATGTTTATCATTCTTCATTAATGAAATTGCTGATGATTATTACAGCGACTGAAAACATTTAATTAATCAGCATGTAATTTAAAAAATGATTATACACAATGCTCAACATGGGCATGAAATAGTTAGGGTAGTAAATTCAGGATTACCAACATACAAAGCACTTTACAGAAATGGACTTGGTGATGTTGTTCAAGGTTTATTTAAGAGAATAGCTCCAAAAGCAATGCCGATTGCAAAATAATTAGGAATTAAGGCTATTGATGCTATTCAAGATAAAGATATCAGTGCGGTTGGTAATGATGCCGGTAAAGCATTTTCAGCAATCAAAGAAAGATTAGATCGATTACTCGATTAGTAAGAAGAAAACCACGGCCAGTAAAATGACCCAACACTGAAGTTATGCCTCCAAATGTCAGTAAAATAATAAATCAAGCTGCAAATCAAAAACTAACAGAGTTGGCTAATATACCACCAGTCACAAAAATAAAAAGATATAACAGCAAGTTTAATAGCAGGAAGTGGTCGTCGTGTAACACGGTAAGAATGATAATAAAATGTTTAAGCGTATATTCGATCCAGCGTTTGATATAGACGTATCAGTTCTTAAAGATGAATCTATACGTGATTATCAGCATTATTCTTATGACGCACGTGTACCAAATCAGCGTGGTTGAATAGACCTACAAGTTCAAGATACAAGCTGATATTTTTTACCTGCTGAAGCATTTAAGTAGAAGTAGACTTTTAAAAGCAGATGATACAGCATACTGACTTTTAGATCGACCTGGTTCTGTTAATAATGGTGTCATCGCATTATTTAACAGTGATATATACATGATTGACGGAAAAGTATTGAATCGTGTCTCGAAAATGTTGATATTGCTACGACTATATTGGGTCTGGCAGGATACAGCGATGATTAATCGAGGTCAGCTGGTCCGTCAATGATGTTTGCAAAGGATATAACTGATAACCCATAAAGTAGCACGTGAGACTATATGCAGCTGGGGACGCAGTTGCATCGATGAACGAAAATTTCAACTTATGATTTGCCGCATGTAGATCTGTGTTAAATGGAGAAGAAAATTTTTCATTTACAATTCCATTATCGCATATATTTGGATTTTATAGAAATGTTAGAAAATTTATATTTAGAGCTAAACACACTGGTAATTGTGAGAAAAGCCACGGACAATGATGCAATCTGGAGACCCTACGCAGTTGATGCTGGTAAACTAATATTAACAAAACTGTCACTGTGGATGCCGGTAATGACTCTGTCGCTTGCTGAAGAAGGAAAACTACTCTCTTTAATGAATTCAGGTGGTAAACTAATGTTATCATGACTGACAATGACTACAGATAGCGTTCAAAGTAATGCAGCTAGTTTATTTACATGGCAAATAGCAAAACAGCAGGGAGTAGACATATAGATATATATTGCTTCTCAGGAAAATGCTAGAATATATTCACAGGGACGAAATCAAATAGTATTTGACACACTTGGTGTTTCTGAAGTTGCTTTAAGAATAAATGGACATCAAGAACCTTTTGAAGAAGTTTGTTAAATTTTGAACAAAATGATGTATCATGTGCTTATCATCGGTTGATGACATTCATGGGGTGTGATCAAAACGTGGACACTGGTTTGCAGATAGCTAAGGGGGCCCCGAGTGCCGAATGGTCTAAAGCGCTCTCCGTTACGGATCACTGCCATCTCACCTCTCTCTGCGTGGGTTCGAGTTTTGGATTCGGCTAATGTTGGCATGTGAGAAAGCTTGCCAGTAGCTTCTCGTGGGTCGGTGGTTCTTTCTGGGTTTTCCCGGGTTCTTCCTCCACCATTAATACTGGCCGCCATGTATAGCCTATAGTGTGCTGAAAAATGGCTTCAATCCCCACAACAACAACAACAAGATATATCTAAGCGGGATTTCACAACATTATATCCAATCTATTACTTTTCGTTGGAGCATTTAGATTTATACAGGCAATCTGTCGTTGATATATATTTTAGAGCCCGTGTAGCTCGACTGCCTGCTGCTGGTGACAGCGCAATCGCTGTTATACTCTCAGACAAAGCAATGCTACTTGAAGTGATGGTGGGTGAATTAGAGTTATTGATGCTCCAGTTGAAAACATGTAATTAAAACGCTCACGATATTTATGTCATATCATGTTAGCATTACTCTGACTCTTGGTCAGAGTAAAAAGCTTAAATCAAATTCAGCAAAGAACTGCGGAATACAAATATCACTAAAACAAAATCAGAATACGGGTGGTCAAATAGACTACCATTGTCAGAACGTAAACTCAGACATTTCAATAGCGCCAAACAATCAAAAACAGGCGTTAAACTCTTTCTGCTGGTGCGGTTAAAGACTCAGTTAAAACAGGCGGTATATTTCCACTTCATGCAGCTATACCAGCGTTAATAGCCGCCAAAGCCCCAGCTGTTGCAAAAGCAGCTGCACTTGGTGTTGTCGGAACTGCTGCTGAGATGGCATTAAAGAAAGTAACAGGACAAGGATTAAAAAGGGAAGGGGTCTAAGATTACCAGGAACTCCTTATTGACACGGAAAAGGTCTGAGACTTCCAGAAACACATCGTTAATCTTTCCAATGTCAAATTTTGATGTACGTGATGCTGCTAAAAAATTAAATGTTAAAAAGAATAGAGGTGTTTTTATGCATGATCAGTTACCAAAACAACCAAACATTAATAGCTTTTGTACTGGCATTCACTGGTTGGCATATGCGATTGACCCATGTGGACTTTTGATTCGTATGGGTTGGCCCCACCACAATTTTTAAATTACGTAAACACAGTAAAAACTCCAGTTTGATATTCAACATTACCTACACGTTTGTTTAATAACCGATCCACCAATATGCGGGCGTGAAGCATTTACTGTACTCGACGCTATATCTTCATCAACATTACCGCCTCATAACGTCGTGCAACAGTATACAAGGAGCCGCTAATCGTTTCAAACAGATCTTAAAGTGTAATGTTAGATATTTATGGAGGAACTTCTCTGAATAAGACTCAAGGCAAATCTCAAGGCGACTTATCTAAATATGAACCCTTGACGAGGTCAAGGATGAACTCGCTAATATTTCGAGTCTTGCAAATGTAGACCAAAATGAAGTTGTTTTTCAGAATAAACAAGGACGATTAAAGACGAGTAATATCCCGTTGACAGATATTATTCTGCGGGTTCCAGATGCAACAGAAGGTAACTTAGTGGTGTTTACCAAAAACGGTAAAATTAAAAAATCAGATGAATCAATTCTATCAATCATAGGAGAAATTGCTGGACGTATCAGAAGAATTGGAGATATTATGTACGGCGATCTCAATATGAGTAAAAATACAATTATTAATGTGAGAGAACCAACATCAGATGATGATGTGGTAACAAAAAGATATGTAGACAGCAACAACAACATGATCAGAACTGAGATCAATGATCGTTTATTAACCACAGGTGATACAAAGACTGGTTCTCTCAATATGACTAATAATACAATTACTTGTCTTGGAGAACAAGAATCAAGCAATAACGCTGCAACAAAGAAATATGTCGGTGGCAACAACATTCCGATGATGAACTCGTTAAAGACAATCAACGATGGCATGGTCATATTTGGATCTGAATACTCTAATCATGTACAAGCGTTTTTAAATTTTCGTAGAAACATAAATAGAGCCATTAACGAATTTTTTGGAAATCCACCAGAGATCGACATTAAGCTCTCTGATATATAAACAATTACTGATCGTGTAGTATATACGGTAACATTTGGATCAGCATTATGGTCACCACTCAATAAATCTATTAAACATCGCGCTGAGGTCACCGGTATATATTGATTTTCAATACTCGCACTACAACATATACACTATCTACTACGATTTGACGGCATTTTCCACAATCTGGATCATCTGGATGTATGTTAGTGATGTTAAATCCAAACGACGAGGGAATATTCGTGGTGGAACCTGAATAAAAGGGCAACTCCGTTTTGTATTATTGTTTCTTGAATTAGTTGATAAATTACCACCTACTTAAAATATAATGAGCTGCCCAATCAACGATCAACGTTTTAGATACAATCAAGCACGTGAATGGCAATCAAAACTAAAAAATATCGTTGACGAATATACAGTAAAAGTATTTAAAAAATATCGCAAACGTGTAGTTGCTGTTGACATAATTGTATATTTGTCGTCTGCTGTTATTGTTGGAACCGGCGTATTATTATCAACAATGACAATGACATCACCAGGATTTGTAACAATTTGTGTTGCAGCTGCAACAACAATTGCCGGTATTCTTAATATGATCGCAAAAAATATGCACATGCACAAATGCAAACTTGCATGATTATATAACAGAATTACACACAGCGACGCTATCATACTCCAAATTATTATCGTTATTATCAACAATCCTTAGTGCTTGAAAAATATTAGATTTTGAGTTCACTGAGATGATTAAAATCTACAAAGAAGTAATGACTTTGATAGAATCCACGCCTGATTTCGAAAATGAGGATTTAAATAAGAATGTCAACTCCGAACAAGCTACTTCAGCAGATTGTCGTTAATAGAACTCCGTCAAAAATTACGATGATATCAGTGAGCTCATCTAATCAAGAATTTAGCATGAACGTTCGAACTGCAATTCCAGCGAAAGAAATAGCACTAGCACAATTACGAGTATATTACAGCTGGACGAATATCAGATCAAAATCATTCGGAGGCTTGCCAGCAAATAATTCACTGGTATTTGCAAATAAAAATAAGCCAGATGGAACCCCCGATTGGCAAATGGTCAGAATTCCTAGAGGTAATTATCAAATTGAACAAATCGATGATTAATTCCAGCGTAGAATCAAATCTATAACCGGAAGATAATCAAAAATACCTATCATCGTTCATGAACCAACTTTATCAGCTGCGATAGAAATATATTCACAAGATCATGTTGTAGATATTTTTCACTCGTCAATAAGATCTGTTTGTGTATAGTTTTAAAATCCACCTGAATATCAAGCATCACCAGAACCTCAACGAGATGATTTCTCTATTAACGAAAAAAAAATTAAAAGAAAGTCTCCAGGATATCGAAATTTGTGGGCATGGAATCCTGATCTTCATTTATCTCCTATTCTACACAAATGTGATTCAAAAATCTTTGATAAATTAGTTGTAAATGAAGAAGAATTTAGATCAATTGCTAATAAAATTAAAAATGAACATGTAATTATGTCCACAACATTAGTAAATTTATTTTAAAAATATATTTAGGAGTATCCTAATAACGGTCTAAAAAGGAAAGTCATTGAAACGATACAACATTTAAATCAAATTGTATCAGCTCAGCTCTTGAGTATGCTAACCAAATTAGTATTGAGCGTATAAATGTTGGTAGTGTTCTGTTAGGAAACGTGGGGAAAATAATATATTACAAGCAACTATTTGCTAATCATTATAAAATAGCTGAAGAAGATTTACTAAATTGTATATTACCTGGATTTAATACCGACAAACTATAAATATAGGTCAATGATATAATCAACGATCATTTTCAACAAATCATTGATACATGGAGAAAAATAACCCCATCATCAAATATTTTCAAACATAACAATGATCCATATGGTGGCGGCAAACACATTTTACCAGGAGTTGTAAATATCACATCAACAATCGCAATCAATCTTGTATGTGATGCACGCGATGGCCGCTATCAAATAGATCGTGAAAAATCTACCCAATCTCAACAGAGGTATATTTTATACACATTTACACCTCAAGTACCTCCTGGATATTTGGCTGTATATGAGCCTATTAATCCTGTTTACCTACGTTGTCAAAATCCGCTAATATCAAGGATACATTTCAAACTTACTGACCAATCAGGACGGTTGCTTGATTTCAAAAATGAAAACTCGAATATAAATCTCTACGTAAAATTTTAATGATTCCATGTACATATTTAAATTATCGAAGAAAATAAAATTGCACAAGTCAAATTATTTATTTATTTCTCCGGTAGAATAAAGTAAACGCTAATTAACCACGACCCCAGTTGCCATAATTTTAATTTTCATCAGTAACTTCTTCACTACTTTTACTTTCAAAATCCTCTTTAGTATTTTCACTTTCCCTTTTATCACTGTAATTTGACATAAACAGTTTCAACTGCCACACGCGTTAATATTTTTTCGTTTCGTATTCCTCAGTTAATTCTCATCTAATTTTCTCAATCACGCTTGGGAGAGATACGAATTTTTTAACTTCTGTATCTTTCACAATAACCAAAAATTGGAACATACATTGTTGGATCAAAATCGATAGTCCGCTGGTAGTGTATATCTATTTTCAAATTTACATGCCTGTAATAATTCAAAATCACAAATAATTTTTCTCGATCAAGCTGAATTTTATGCAGTCTATTTTGTTTAAATTAATCTTAATTTCAATTCATTATATATATATATATATATATATATATATATATATATATATATATATATATATATATATATATATATATATTGCAATTTTAACAAAAAATAAACTGTAGCATGATGAGCGGTTATCATTCATGGGGTCCCTTCACCTTTATGCCTTTCCATATGGTCATTTTGTGAGACATTTCTCATGGTCTTCTCGGCAGCCCACGAGGCTTTTCTTTCTGGTGTTTTCGTTTTCATAGTGGGGAATAATGAGCGTGCGATTGTCAGAAGAGGAGCGTAAGTATTTTGCTGGTGTATACACATGGGTGAGGTCGGATAGGTATGTTGGATTAGAGTCCGTCAGTGAAATCTAGCACAGAGAACAAATTCTGTGTTTGATTCTGAATCGAATGGATAGCCATTCTAGGGTACAGGGCAGTGGAGAGGTGTGATCTGATCATTTTACTCTAAATATGATTCGATAGGCTGTGTTTTGAACTTTTTGAAGTTTCTGGAGTAGATATTGAGATGAACCAGACAGAATTGAGTTACAATAGTCCAGTCTTGAAAGTACCAATGAACTCACAAGTGTTTTAGTGGTATCAACTGAAAGATATTTGCAAATGGAGCTGATGCGTCACAGCTCAAGATATGCAGCCTTGACTTCCTTACCTCCTTTTTTATTTGAAATGGCCATTTGAACCAGTTTTCTCTTGATGTCGGCTTCGTAACATATTCAGGTTTTAAGTATCTTTCTCTATAACTATAAGTCAGTAACATCTGGATCAGCATTATGGTCTTTTAATTTTACAAATCATTTTACTGTATTCATTGTTTCTGGGGTAAATTTATCAAGCATTTCAACTTTTTCTTTTATTTCTGGTTCTTTCTCCAACAGCGCCTTCAAGTTCTTCTTCATGGGTTTGTGGTGAAGATTGAGCAGCAGCTATTTGAGCTACAAGATCTCTTAAAATCTTTTTTGTAAGTTTGGGTCTTCTTGCTATCTTTTCAGTTTGCTCAGCAGTTTGCTTTAATGCCGGAAGAAGACTCTCAATGGCTTCTGCAACTCTTTCAGTAACCTTTGTAACAGCATTAAAAAAATGTTCTTTTTGTTCTACATATTTAACTTGTGCTTCTTGACATTCTTGCAGTTTTTGTTTAAGAGCGTCACGAGCAGGAAGATATTTTTAATTGCTTCTAATCTTTCTCGAGCTAATGTACTAGTGTATGATTCCATTATTGATATATTAATGATTTAATTACGCACACATTTATAGCAGAAGAGAGGGAGCGACCACAAACAAGTGTCAAGGTAGGTAAACAAAACACACATACAAATTTGAAAAAACACAAACGACAAAGATACGGTAACAAAAAAACTAACCCAATTAGAGAAACTCTCGGTTTTATTTAGAGGCTTCGGTTTGAGGTTATTGACCTTATCTTTTCTTTTTTCGTAGAAAGCCTTATTGTTCAAAAATGGACCTTCCAGCAAGTGGTCTGTTCACCCTCTCTGCTGCTTGCTGTTTACCATGACCCCGTACATCGTATCATCTTTTGCAATACAACGGAAATGCCTACTGTTATGCAAGTTTAGTTGTGAAATGGGTATCTACATTAGATATGGTTGTATTTACATTACAACAAACATCTTCTATGTTTTACTTTTTTTTTTTTTTAATGCTTTATCTAACAGGAATTTCTCCTTGTTCCTACCTCTTTCCCACCTCCACCCTGTTTAACTGGTAAGTTGAATGCATATCTATCAATAATGCCTTGCTAATCTCCCAAAATGGCTAAGCCACATGGTTGCCAAGACTAAAAATGCACTCTCTAATTGCACTGATTTTTATTAATGTGGCTTCTTATTTTTCACGGCGTTCAACAGGTATACCTTGTAAAACTTCGTTCACTTCGTACTGATGGTGGAAGAGGTCATGGGTTCAAATGTTATAAATCCCTATTATTTCCAGTTTATCTTGAACCTTTCCTATTAATTCTAAGTCATCGCGAATGTTATTACAGTAATTCATTTGACTTTCTGTCTATTGAATTTTCAAAGCATTAATTTCGTACATGTTGATTATGACCAGATACAACAGTAAATAATAGGAAAGTAAGAACCGGACACAAATACGCGAAAATATCACAACTGAACCACATTGCGTGTCACATGAACAAAAATGTTGGACTAGGTTACATAAAAACAATCATAAACGAAGGTAAAAAGGCTGGGGTCAGTTAGTATGTGCTTATGTAAAAAGATCTTTCTCCCCATGTTGGAGCGGCTGTTAATTTTTTCATACATCAATCATATCATCATATTTTGCAGTTCAGCAGAAATGCCTGCTATTATGCAAATTTAGTTGTGAAATGGGTATCTGCGGTAGAAGCAGGAAGGGTTGACCGTCAACCACCTTTGACTTTCTAACGGTCTATTTTAAAAAAATGAACATTCTATAAAATAAAAAAAATTAAAAAAGACAACACTGGCAGCGGGCCGACCCCCACCCCTTTGATTTTATAACTCTCTATTGGAGAAAAAAAGGCGAACCTTCAGTCAAATATTATAAGAGCAATGAAGACCGGACCCTGCGAAGTTTCCGCGGCAAATAAAAAATGATAGGCCCGGTGTAGTGGGTTATGATTTTTATAAAATAACTGACTTATCGCTGAGCCACAGCAAAATGAAGTGTCTCTTAAAACAAAGTAGTTATCGGTAATGAGTATCCTTAGCAAAATATAATACAATTGCTCGTGCAGGTCACTAGGTTTATCGATGTTTGACGCTTTGATGTAGTACATTTTAATATATAATATGTGTGATACTCAACAAAAGATCCTATCGAGACCAATGCGATATCGAGTTGATTCATCATGTAAACTGATTGTAATAAATCTGTGTAGTTTTCTGAGCATATGAAAAGATGTTTTTAAATTGAGATATGTTCATATAATCTGATGAATATTCTCAGCATATGTGTATCAATGCCATTAAAGATAACCAAAGAATTACAGTTACCTCTGATTACATTAAAGATTTCAACGTATCGCTGCTTGACGTAAATGACATATGGGTTTTTATGCCTGCCGCGTGAAAATACTCTGGCTAGATTTGTGCTTTTGTCAAGCACGACATCGTCGTAAACCACAAGATTATTAACAATAACATCAAGATCTTCGATGGACGGAGCATCATGAATGTCAGTGATAAATTCAACAACATCTACATCTTCATCGGTGATGGAATATTTTGCAGCATCATTTAATTCTTTGAGGACATTATAATATGGCTGTCTCATTTGATCCATCTCATAATCAAATTGAGTAGCAACTGAGTATTACCAGGCCAAGATGGAATAATGATAATGGTGCGAACAGAATTTGGTAATGCTGGATGATGCATGACGGGTGTTTGTTCTTTTGTTGCAGAAAAATCAATCACGTTGATATTGTATAGATTAATATTATAATCATGAGTCTATGTTGTGTTCGATGCAAGATGTTTACTGATACCAGTGGATTAAAAACAACGACAAAAAAAATCGTAGGCGAGCACTTAAAAGTACGTGCATAAAATGCGGCACAAAAAAATATACGTTTTTGTCTTCTAGAACTACCGGTGTTGATATTGCTGCGTCACTCAGGTAATTAGCAGGAATTCCATGGGCTATGTATCCCGGTGAAAAGCATCTTCCGGGATATAATTAGTGTGGCCATTTAACCGCATTCTAACTGCATCAAGAAGTTGTTGATTTCATCCTTGTCGTTGAACATGGGCATGGTGCTCTGGATTGGTCGCCTATCTTCTGATCTTATATTTGTGGATCCGCAACACTCTGTTGGGTCTTTGCCCCTCCTGGACTTGACTTCAACCTTCAATCTCTTATTGCTAATGCATGTTCACGTTCCTTAGTTGTTCCTTTCTTCTCAAACACTTCGCTCCACAAATTCGGCTAATTGGGCCACTTCATATCCTAACTCGCCCTTCCCAATGAACTTAAATTCCCAAACAAACTGTATGTTGCTATCTTGGTCTACTTGCATGGTGTCACCTATAACTAAGCTCTCTCAGCCAAAGATTTTCTACATACACTCTTAGTCATACTGCACCCCATGAAAATAGCTCCCACATGTATTTACATACCTCTGGTACAGTCCTTCATATGGACTCCCTTAAACTAGACCATCCCTTTACAAAAACGTTCAGCAAACTTAGCAGTACACACCCTGAATTTCTCCCCAAAATTCTGCGTAATGCTTACATACCAAAACAAAGTGCAATTTCTACTTTGGGACTTACCTGTCTCTTCTCTCAAGAGAACACAAAGGTAATTTCTTCTCTGAATTTCACAAATTCAGTATACGATCCTTTTATCCAAAAGTGTGGAAAATAATAGCTCAAGTACACGCCTTATCCTCTTGCAATGCTATTATTACAACATTAAAAGAAAATGGCAAGAAAATTGCACACACTTTGCATGTAAAATGCACAGACAATAATTTACACCCTATTCTATCTTTTGCTCAGATTCTTTAACTCAAAAAAGCTGTCCTAACACTGGATGAGCGCCACTACTTGTTGAGGATTATTCTTTTTAATGGTTATTGATGTCTTGAAGACGAGACTTGGAGACAAGAGACCCTGCCTGGGAAACACACCACAATCCAACCAGAACGCAGATGTATCTAATCACCATTATTTAACACACATCTCTCCTGAGTTCGGAAAATGTACATTTTCCCCACTGTCATTAATATACCAATCTCTGCAAAGTTGAAAGTTATGACAAATATCTGAACAAATACAAACATTGTTTCTGCAATATTTCAACCCTTGGCCTTTCGATAATCAAAACTCAAGCTTTATATATATATATATATACCTCTGTTCAGTTTCACCTGACATAGTTATCAATTGGTACCTCATTAATAATCAATCATGTCTCTACTAGATGCATTCAAATACAGTATCCATACATGGATTCAACCAAAATCACATACATCACTTAAAATTGCTTTGTTGTAATGACATCTGCAAAATTCACACATAAACCACAAACAAGTGATCACTATGAGATGTCTTGTGCATGTGGAGAGAGAATACAAACCAAAATGGAGCTAAAATATCATGGACAAAGAGGGAAGTGAGCCATAGGAATGTGGTTGCCATTTTTATTTCTTAACATAGAGAGAAGTAACAAAAATTCAAGTTACAATTAGAGTCAAGATAACTGTATCGCACAGATGTATCTGTGCTATAGATATATCTCATTAGAAAGAAGGGACTGATTGAGACAAGTGTTATCAAAGGTAGATTAAAGCACAAACAAAAATGTGAAGGAAACTAAAAGAATAATTAATATCCTTGATATTTTATATGACATACTGAAAATGTTTGTTATCACTGCATTCATATGTGGCATCTTCTGTATCTGAGATGACAAGTAATTTTTGCATCTTTATTTCAGATCAAGTGTTAACTTCCATTCTGCTTTTTGTTTAATTCTTCATTGAAGTCTGTACTTAAAATAAGATTTAACATTCCATGTTGCTTACCTTTTCAATACCTGTGCACCATTCATTTGAACTCTTATCCCAAAATCTCCAGTATCTGCAATGATCTCTTTTGCATAAGTTCTCTTCAAATTTTATTATAAAAATTCGTTTTCTAATAGTACAAATAATTCCTATACATGCATCTCTATAGCTTTTCCAACATAAATCCAGTTGGCATCTGAGTATTTTCATTACAAACAGAATTTGCCTATTAAATATGTTCCTATGAATAATGGATCAGGAAAGGGTAAGAACTTTGTCAAAAACAGAGTACCACTGATAAAATTCCCAAACAGAACATGTTAATTCTTTGGACATCAGCTTCCACAGAGTACTAAAATAAGGCAACTGATTACCTGGCTATGCTGTGTGGTTGAACAGACAGATGAGCAGATGAATACATACAACAGATGATTTCTGATTTTAAGATAAAGGATTGAAAAAAAGACAAGAAAATGCACACTATGGTAAGAAAACTGTATTTTACATCTAATATAATATTAAAAGGTATATTTACTGCAATAAAAATTAAAGCCCCAAAATTTGTAATGCTGCATTTCCTTTCAATCTGCTATGATTTAGAAGTGTACAGAATGACTTTTGTTAATTTTAATAAGAGTGCCAGGAACAGCCCGACTCGTCTTTAATTATATAGTACATAGGGAAAAGTGGGGCATGTGAATCTTACTGGATGATGGTGCATTTGGGACACTGTGACCTTGACTTTTCAGCTGCATAATCAAACTTTGGCACATTTCTTCCCACATCACTAGGTCTTCTTGAAATGTTAGTGCCATTATCTGGTGTATAAATAAAAAGATTTTATACAGAAACTTCTGGCCATAAAAATCAATATGTTTCATTTGTGTAAGCCATCAAAAGCGTTAGGTCAAGGTATTGGGCAGACTTGCTACTTATTGTGACTTTGATGTCTGACTTTTATTTAGATCCTCTGAAGATTCTCTACTTGGTTTTTGAAAAATCGCGTACATTTGTGCAAAAACTTTGCCATTACTGTTCAATGGAAAAACCACATGTCATGCAAGTATCATAACTTTGCATTTCTGAGTAGAAATGCAACTTTAACTTTTCAATCATTTTTAAAAAACAAATTTGCATGCCTAGTGATTTCAGCAAGAATTCCATTTACGGCACATAATACATCTTCCCCATGTTTAATAGCCTTCTTTGTAGACACTAGCAGGGTTAACTCTGGAGATAACGGCCAATGGGTCTCAAAAAGCTGGACTTTAGGTCAAGGTATATGGCCTCAAATTAAACTTAATGTGCAGAGATCACTATTTTCTTATTAGGTGTACCATAAAAATGATCTCTGACCTTTAGACCCAAGAATCTATAGGTTTTTTTTTATTAACCTAAATGCAAGCCATTCACAAAGTTTGGTTGAGGTCAAGGTCCTTACCCAACATCAAGTTATTTTATAAAACCTATTTTTTAATGAGCACATTGAGCTTGATCTTTTGACACTAAAATCAATAGTCCTCTTCCATGTCTGCTGTGGATGCCTTCCACAAACTTGAGTCAAAATGTGAGGTCCACAAAGAAAGTTATTATGCAATTTTTTGTGTGTCTGTCTCAGTGAATATGACCTCATGATCCCAAAATTAATTGGCTTCATTATTTTTCTTTCCTTTCTGATAATGAGACCATTACCATTTAGCCCCCAATATGTCATATTTTTTCCATTACCAAATGTGAAAACCATATACAAAGTTTGGTTCAGGTTGATGTAGAACTAATGCCTTTGTATGTAAACCATTTTTATTCTTGCTATCAGTGACCTGACATTGGACCTTTTGCCCCCAAAATGTATAGGCTTCTTTCGTACCCAAAGTGCAAGTCATTCGCAATATTTCATCCAGGTATATGACACAGTACATTATTGTTTTTTCTGTCACAGTGACCGTGACCATTTACCACTAAATAGATAGACTTCTTCCTTACTACAAGTACAAGCCATCCAACTAAGTTATGCCAAAGCCTATGATCTAGACATAATGTTATTGTGCACCATTTTCTGCATTTAGTCACAATGACCTTGCCTTTTGACCTTTTTAACCAAAATTTGAACAACTTTATGCAAATCTTGCTCCTAAGTACACACCACCCATGAAGTCTGATCTGGGTGTGTGAAGCCAGAACTAATGTTATTGTGCCAAAACCATTTTTCTTCTTTCTGTCACAGTAACCTTGATATCAGTCCCTTTAATCCTAAAATTGATATGCTTCTTCCTTATTCTTATCCCAACTGCAAGTTATCTGCAAAGTTTTGGTAAATGTAGATGGTGGAGGACTTGAGTTACTGTGCAAAACTAAATTGATAAGTTTAATAAAAGGATAACATTATAATGTGATATTTTGCTGCATTATGGTAGGTGTATAAAAAAGATGTTACGTATTCTTTAAGTCATTTGTCTGTTGCTAAATACATAAAGACCATATACCAAATTTAAAACTTTACAACTTATTTAACTCTTTGTTTATGTCTAAAAACTAAGTTAATTCCTGTAATACTACAATGTAGTAAATGCATACAAACATAAATGCTAATAGAAATTAAGATGGGCAAATATACTGTCCTGATGCCAATGTCCCACCCATTTGCTGTCATCCTATGCAAATGTTAACATCAACATCAACAGGGTGAACTCAATAAACATTTTATTTTCTGTTTAGGCTTTAACAATGCTTCCTGTTGAATGCAGCTAATATACTTCACTAGTCAGCAAACATCTTCAGGAAAAATCATAAAAATAATGATTTTCTAGCTGGATGGAATAAAATCATATTTACTTAATTTGTATAAAAAGAATGAGTGGCTCTACTATCTTAGCACACAAATTATTCACTCAATATACATGCCAATATTTAGTGCAGAACCCATAAATTTGCTGTTATATATCTAGCTACACATCTTGATGATGTATTTATGTTTGAGAGATATTTCTTTTTAAAGTCCAGAATATGAAGTTGAATAGTTAGGATTAATACTTTAATTTTCTTGCAAATAGACATCTTTAGCAAAATGATATTTAATAAGGAAATGCAACTTTATGAACTCTTTATATACATAATGTGCCTTCATATACAATCTTATTTTTTTTAAACAAGTTAGGATATGAGTGTCCTTATGTAATTATTTATAAATTTATCTAAGTGTGTAATAGAAAACAAAGACCAAACTCCTGCAAAGTTTACATAAAGGAAATATCCACAAAAACAAACAGTGACATCAGTATAGATGATGCATATAGTTTTCATACATTTGTAAGGTATTATTTTGAAACAAATGTCAAATTTCAACATCACACATTTTGTGTGTGTGTAAAATCCTTACAGTTTTATTTAAAATGAAAATTGTTTTCATTTTTTACAATGTTATTGTGAGGTTGGTACATCTACAACAGGCAAAATGTCTCCAATGAGTTATTCTGCCAGCTGACTATTAGCATAAACTATTTTTTATACTTGACTAGTATCTGGATACTTGTGTTTGATCTCTAACCACAAACTTGTCATTTTCATTGGTTATTGCATTTCCACACAAAATAATTATGCCAATGATACTTAACTTGTGGTCATAATACATATACCTAGGTCCATCATAAACTTTCCCTATTCAAGAAAATACAAGCACATTACTTTTGGTGCTTGAAAATAAAGAGCATAACCATTGACTTTTAGACATTATTACTATCCTGAAGCCCAAAACTTTGATTCTGTGCCTCAAGACTACCACTTTCCACATTATAAATTTAGTATATTTGACAGTCAAACCTATCTAAATAGTCACATTCTTGCAGCAGTCATCTGGTCTCAATTACCTTTCTAATTCTCCATCCACCCTAGCAAATTTCCTATATAATGATCATCTGCTTTCCATGGTCAGTGGCCAGTTGTTTCCGAATCAATTAATAGTTTCTCACTGTTTTAACCAGTCACCACAGAGTATCAACAGCAACTGTTCTGTGTATGCAAATTGAACCTTTGCTTCATGATGAAGGTGCTGTTAGATAATGGCATCTAATGTAAATTCAGGTGCAAACATTTCTTATTTAACTTGTACTCATTGTATTCCAGTCACTTTGTCAATATAACTAAAAGGTGTCTATTTGTCAAATTCAAAAGCAAGACTGTTTTATCATTATTGGAGACAGTCAAAGCAATTTATTTGCTGGATAGTGGGAAAAGCAGTTGTGTTGTTGCAGCAAATATCTGAGTTGCCATTTGTGCCAGTCTGACAGGTATAGTCCATTATCTTCATCCATTTGCCTGTGAATTAAAGCTATTTCTGAAGAAAAAATGTTTGTTTTTGAGAAATAAACATAAGTTACCTGCCTTTTCATTCAAGTCTAGGGCAATTAAATGTTTAAAAACTTGTCTGTAAAGGCAGGCAAACTTTTGTTTCATGAATTACTATTAATAGTCATGTAGGGCTTATTTTCCTTCCTGTTCATCACATGCCTCTCACACAAGTGACTGACTCTTGAACTTGGCAAGATGTCCAACTGTTTATCCAAATATTGTTTAAAATGTGAACAGCAGTTTCTATGCTATATTATACAAGCTGGCCAACAAAGAATTAGTCCTCTGATTTACAGTCATATATAAGCTGTTAATTTGTAGTGAAATTAGTGTTTTATCATGGTGCACAAAATAGATCATTGACATTTGTATGCATCAGTAATGATTTAATTTAGAGAATGAATTAAAGTGAAGAGGATAAAGAATCATCTGTGGGACATACATAGTGTGTGATTTTGTTGAACAGTGCACATAACTGTTGATAAAGTAATAATAATAATAATAATAATGGTGGCTGATATTGACAAGTGTAAATGAATCAGAATTAAGTAATTATGAGTTGCTGACTGAAAAGGACATGATTTATCTCTTTTCCATACCACGGAACAATAAAATATCACACTCTATGATATAGAAAGAAACTATCTACAAGTTTCATGAGAATCAATATATCTTGGAAAGAAATAAAATACATACACTGAATATACAAATGACAATGATCTATTACACTGACATCCACAAACCAGCTGTGTGGTTGAACTTCACATTTCATGAAACTATCTGAACCAAGTTTACACACATTACTATGAAGTCCTTCTAGCAGCAGAGCAGTTAAGCAGGAAATGAAGTTCATCACGAGAGAAAGATAACATTATTACTGTGGATTTTGCACTGATATTTGACAGACGTTTCAACCTTTTGTTGAAATATTTTACAATTAATAAATACTGACAGCTGCTAACTAGCAAAGCAATGATTAAAAAATACTGATTCTGTATGCTAATCATGCTTATAAACATCGTGTCCATCCAAAAGCAATAAAAGCAAATTAACACTATTGATCTTCTTGACTATAATTAGTTAACAATTGATTGCAATATTTTGAAAAAAATAGATCAAAAAGCTGATTAATAATACTTATACAGAAAGACAATATCCATATAATCAAATAGAAATATACCAATACAACATTAACTCATTAATCCCTGGAGTTTTTTGTTGTTTCCACCTGAAATGCGGGTAGGAAACACATTTTGGGGGCTATTTCTGAATACATCCTAATACATCGACTTCCAACAGATTTTTCATTAGCCAAATGCTGAGTTGTGTTAGAAACATTATTTTCCATTGGTTGTTTTGCTTGCGCATGAGCTGAAGGGTAAAAGTTGGAGTTCTTTTGTTTTGCTTTTTTGGCTTAACATCCCTTTCATTGAGACCACTCTTTATTTCAAATGCCCACCTTATCCTACTTTTTGCAAAGATTCACCTGTCTGTGTGCAGTTCAGACTGGTCTGCCTTAGATCTGAGGCCAAGAAGTCTAAAATCCAGACAGAAAATCAGATTCCGACCACGGGCGAATTTTGGGTGAAAATAAAATGGGTCCAAAAAATTAGGTTTTTCCCTCTGTATTTTGATGCTACAGAGCTCGGCAGTGGGCTACTATCTCCTGCCACATAAATGGCGCCAGGGGTTAATGAGTTAAAGATGAAATGGACATTAAATATTTTAACATGCTCAAAAGGCTTCAATTATAAACATTTGGAAAAACATAATTCATTTAAAAGTTAAATTCACAACTGCATGTTTTGCTGATTTCTGATATAATGGTTCAGCTATATAAGGTATACCAGTAGCAGAATATTAACTAATATTATCTATGTACACAAAAAATGAAGAAAAAAAAGAAGAGAAAAATTGTGTGCCCCATTGCTCTTTCATAACCTTGTATTTCTCTCACTTAGTGGGAGACATAAAACAAGAAACTTTTGGAGACTGTGTTGTTACAAACCAAATGCACTAGTTTTGATAAAAATAAATACTGAAATGAATATTGAAAACAAAATCAAAACTTATAATAACATTGCTCTGCATAATCAATCATTAAAAATAAAACCTTAAAATCTGATCTATTATCTTTTAAAACTCTGCATTTAATTTTTTAAAAACATTTTTCAAATGAGAACATACTTTTGCAAATTTGTTACCTACAGATTTGCTAAGGCTATACCAATTACCCATTATTTATGTCAGTTCTATATTATGGCCAATTTCTTACTTAATGGTACAACACAACTTGTTTCAAGAGACACTGTCATTGAAATGAACTTTCTTTGATTGTTTTGTCATTTATCCAGTTAAACTTTACATTTAAATAACAACTGGTGTAACAAAGCTTCTCATGCCACACATACACAAAATACAAACTAAATATGGCTCCAAAGTCCGAGATGATCTAAAGAAAATCAGCTAATAAATGACCTTAAATCCAACCCTAATTAAATGATCACAAGGATTCAAATATATAAAGAATGAAATATACAAAACAAATATTCTCCCCATCCCTAGTTAAAGCAGCACTACACAGAAGATGCAATATAATGTTCTGCACAATTAACACAATGAAAAGAATTATCTTTTTCTAATCAGTGATTTTATCATACATCATTAGACTGATTTGGTTAACAGGTCCATAACATAGCTCTTTGAGCAATACATTAAATCTTGATTAAGCTATCCCTTGAAAAAAAATAGTTCTAATTATCTTTATAGTCTCAGCATAAAAGAAAAACAGTTTACATCAGAATACAAAAGTTTGCTTACTGTTCTTGAACTTATTTGGTGCAAAAATAATAAACTATACATGCAGCACAAAATACAAGCTTTTTAAAGCTTTAAAGGACAAAGTAAGAGACCTGCTTAGTAAATGCAATGTTTTTTTAAACAATCGTATCAAATAAAAATAATTCTTTTAATGAATTCTTTTTAAAGGCAAGCTAAGCAGCAGTTTTCACATACTGATTAAATGTAGCTTGATATAAGATTTAATGACAACATTAGCATTATATATATATATATATATATATATATATATATATATATATATATATATATATATATAACTGTTTTGCATAAATATATGGCCAGACCTAACTTGCACTTTAAAAGAATTTTGTGTTTTTCACTTCATATTACTGAACAATTTTTATACACTTTGAAGACATTTTATATATCCATCATTAAAATATAATCAGTCCAATAAGACCTGACTTGAATTACTACTGCTATGTGAGACCACCTGTCCCGAGAGAGCAGATTCTCTGAACTGTTTTACTGATTAGAAAGTGTTATGACCTCTTCTGAGAGACCACCTGTCTTGAGAGACATATTTTATTTCGGCAGCAGTAGTTTTTCAAGGTTGGTTTGGCTGTATCAGGTACTGAAACTTTATTGATTTAATGGCTGCTTATGAACCATGTGAATGTAACTCTTCAAAAATATAAATTCTTCAAAAAGTGAATGAAAAAAGCGCATTCCAAAATGAATTTCATCTTTAACCTAGTTTCTCATTCTTGTTATTTGTATTCTATCATTAGTTATATTTATGTGCTGTCATTAAATTTCTAGCTTATATCATGCCAAAGCTAAAAAAAGAAAATGGTGCACACATCATTCTCCTCGTACAATACCTGGTTCAAATTTAAAAGAACACTTGTTTTAAATCAGAATGCAATATGTTTATCTGAAAATAATACTGTATATTATGGGTATTCACTATACCACCACATTTAACTAATTACAACTGTATAGAAATATTTATTTATTTACTAGAGTGTCTAAATTTACACAATAATAAAACAAAACAAAAGTATGAAGCATATTCATATATTTTCTTCTAATCTGCTTGTATTTTTTACATCCTTTCCCATGCCTTGTGATTCAGAATCCACATTGTACATACTAATTAAATTATTAAACAATTAAACTTTTGTGAAGGTGTTTGCCTATTAATACATGGTTAAAAGTCTTTATAAATAGTATTCAAATTCTTATTTTTAGTTCCAAAATGATAAAGCAATGTCAGAAGATATATTTGAATATAAAGCCATCAATTTATCAACACCAGTTTTCTTACTACAGTTGCTTAGGAGAAATTTCCCTATAAAATCTTTATGACTGGTGAATACAGTTATAAAAACAAAATCAGTTTGTCGAAGAGACTCACTCAAATGGCCAAAGATGTAGCCACAATGAGACTGGATTTTTTATTTTTAAAGAGCTGAATTCTGAAACCTTCTGGTGGCAATATTGAATGTCAGATCAGCACCATTTTCATACAAGTCCAACAAAAATCTTTGGTGCAAACACAATGTTGACATGACCATCACCCCAGAGGAGTACTGTAGTTTAAGATTTTCAAGCTGGTGGTGGTCGACATACTGGATGTCAGATTGACACCATTTTCATTCTTGGCTGCAAATATTTAGTCTTTAGGTGAAGACCTCATGTTGATATGGCCAGTCATTAATGAGGGGTAATGATAAGATTTTCATTTTGTTCATTATGGTGACTATAATGGTGGTCAGATCAGCACTCATTTCATTTTGGACCAGCTTAAGACGTCATAAGTCTTTTATTCAAGTATCCATGTTAATATGACCTGCCATTCAGGAATAGCAAGCTTATTAACATGGCAGCTTAGATCAGCACCATTTTCATTTGGAACCAACTAGACATTGTAAGAAGTCTTCTAGTAAATCCTCATGTCAAAATGACCATCTATTCAGGAGCTTTAGTGATAACAATATTTTCATAATGGCCAATATAGCAGCCATATTTGATTTCAGACTGGCACCATATTCCATTGGGACAAACTAGGCCATTTTCATTTGGGCAAACTAGACATCGTAATAAGTCCTTCAGTGAAAACCCCAAGTGGATATGACCATCTGTTGACGATTAGTGCTTCCAGGAGTTTTAAAATGCCTGATGTTGTGGCCAGATTGGATGCTATAGGAGCACCCATATTTTTGACCAATAAGACATTGGAATGAATGTGTCTGTAAAGTATGGTGGCAATCCTCCCAATAGATTACAAGAAGTTGTGATAACAAACTTGTGCCAACAAATGTTTCATGTTGGATGCCAAAAAAAGTATGTTACACAAGCTCTTCTGTTCATGAAGAGCAGAGCTAAAAAGTCAGATGCATGACTATATAATAAATGACTTAAAATGCCAACAACCAAGGCTCTATTTTAGCAATAAAAAAAACGATCAAAAATAAAATTCTGACCTTGTAACATTTGTAAGATCTATACATCTGCATACATTTTCAATATTAGTTCCTTCAAGAATCATTACAAATACTGTAAATCCACCCTTTTTTCAAGTAGTACCATTTTTTGTGGATCTTGCTGAAAGATCAAACTTTAAATTTAAGTAAAGTATCTTTGCTATAAATGTTATTATTGACATGTAATTATCAATGAATATGTAATTATTTGCTGAATCATGAAAACTGATGCCCAGAAAAATAAACAAAATTCAATGCAGCATTAAGAAAACAGTGAATACAATCTGCAGATGTACACACATTTTAATCACACAAGCTTTGATGACATTTCTTATACCTTCCAAAAGACACAAAATTTTAATTGTTAGTTAAATATTTGCAAATAGAGATATGAAAGTCAAACATTTGATAAGTGAGTCCAATATTGACATAATTTTCAATATGTAAATTTGCACTACACAAATTCTACAGAATACATGTTCTTTCAGATTCCACCCATAACATGTCATTTATATAAAAGTTTGTGCACCACGTAGTAACAAGGTTTTGTTGACACCAGAAACATGTAAATATCGCCATATTATGTTACAGATATTATGAATGAAGTTTATGGTGGGAAAGTAATTTGTAACAGGTGATGCTGAAAAATTCCCAGCAAAACTACATAAATAATATTGTACAAAAATAAGCACTTTTGTATCATAAGCCAGTAAAATAGCTCACTGCCCCTCAAGGGAGCTCCAGTCTATTCATGTGTGTATGTGTCTGTGTTTGTGTGTGGAAACGTCACCATAACTAATGATCTAGACTTGGATAGGCACCAGTTTCCAAAGGACTCTGAAAGAAATGAAATGGGAATCCAAATCATCAGCACAAATAACAATCACACAAAAGTTTGAAAATGATGCTGGGAAAATAACAAAGTTTCCCAATGTTTTGACTTAAAGCAATGTCTTTCTCAGGAGACAATGTAATACATACACTAAGAAAAATGCACACAAAGAACGACACATGAAGAACAATAAATATTTACATTTTAGAAGAGAAGAAACACTAGCATCAAAGACAATGAAAAGGTATTGAACTAAAGGAAATCTAACACACAACAATGTAAAAATATAACAAAATAACTTGAAACACCTACATGTGAGAGGAAGGGATCTATATTCTAAGAAAAAGGCAAACAAGATTTGCTCAAAGTTATATCCTCAGTAGAGGTAAGCTGTTTAGTTATCTATATCAATGTAAGAATATCTCATATCTGGCACCACCTATATACATGTATAGTGGTACATTATTCAGTTCTAACTTTACATCCCAGATAACTGGAAGCCATTTTGTTTTAGTAAAATACATTTCTTCAATAAAATTTACCTATCACAATACCTTAAGAGAACTACTGCTACAATGCAAAACCAGCCCTCCTGGGTTAAAACTTTTTAGCTAAAAAGCTAAAAGTTATCTGCCCACCTAGGTGGCTGTTAGTGTGATCTGCCCTTAATAAAGGGATTGGTACCAAATCCTGTTAATTCTTCAGTTATTATTGGAGCAGAAGGCATGCTCTTTACATCGAAGTAACTGCAGGGAGTCTGGAAGAGTGTGTATTTTAATCAGGTGAGTATTATTGAAGAAACACATTTTGCTTTTATAAACTGTGTACATGAAACGGTGTTCTTGGATAATGAAAGCGCTAAGCTAAGCATTATATACAGTAAGTGCCTAGTGGTGAGTCATCAAACTGGATAAAGTTCATTCTTCTGGTGATAGATACTGAATGACTCATTGTGGTTGCGGCCCATTGCATTCTAAGGTATATGGCAGTGTCTGATCACAATGGAACAGGGCCATTTTGATGGTCATGATGTCAAATCCTTGAGGCTGGGATGGGGTAAGGGATATTGATCCACATAGCTCGTCCATAAAACTGATATGCAAGATAGTTACTGAGATTGTTGTTTGCTAAATATCTTACTCACCAGCAAGTGACATGGTGTCAAACCCTTAAATGCAAATTCATGATCTCATCCTGTAAAATGTGATTCTATATCTTCCCATTATAGTGACTTCTGTACAAAATATGCAAGTCTGACATTTATTCATAGATTGACAACCATAGTAAGCTACACTTGTGGAATGGTTGTCAGTCTGGTCCTGCCCATGGTCTGAATTTGTAGGACAAAAATAGAGCAGACAATATATACA
>JAPYKE020000453.1:0-44380 GCA_028554795.2 Sinohyriopsis cumingii
CGGTCATTCTGGCTATGTCAGCCTTATCAGGTTAAAAATGAAGTGCAGTCCGTTTACGTCCTGCACTCAACCATTGCTGATTTTCTGCATGTTCTTTGGGCCAGTCAAGACCTGTTATCAACGGCTTATGTTCAATATGCAAACCTATAGTATGTAGGTTCAATTGCAATGACGGAACTGAGTGTCGGCTCAAGTATAGAAATGTAATAGTCTTTATCGGTGAACGCCGAAATTCTTCGTCGGGCATCATTGCTGAAATAGGCAATATTTTACGGGCATGTAGGAGGATGTTCCATACACCAAACGATATCTATCCGTGCGCGTCGGCGTTCTGAGGTCGACCTCATCCATAACTTTAATACAATCGTGGGACAAGGTGCAGACGAACCAATCATGTGAAGTATAAAATCCAAGATTGCAATTGAAAGCACTCATTAAACGAAGATAATATTAAAAGGATACAAAAGCGAGACAATATGAAAAGTATTCTACAGTTTGAATGTGTACTGAATAGATGAAGCTGCCGTGGAAAGGTTAGCAAGTGCGGAAATGATCACTCATCGGTTTGCTCGAGCATAGTTCGCCGAACAAGCAATGTGACAAATTTACTTACCAGTACCAAGAAGGACTTCCCCTAGCTGGCTTGATATTCAAACGCATGATGAGTTTTCATTAGGCCGATGTATTTATTATTTCTTCCACATTATCGTGTGCATGATCGGAAGAGTCGATCGTACATTATACAAGTATACGCCAACCATTGTTGACGTTGCAAGTAGATACAAAGAGAATGAGCCGTTGATGTCAGAAGATTCTGCATGTGTTGCAGATACATTAGAACGCATTTATAAACATTCACCATTAACATGGTAACGATAATTACAGGGGGATCCTGCTAAAGGATTCGTAACTGTTGAGGCGGTGTTGTTCAAAGAGTTCATGTTCGAGTTCGTGGTGGACATGCTAATATACCTACTGACCAAGCTATTCTGAAACGATTTAATATCGCATTTACACAATTATTATTCGGATATCATTTTAGACAGGAATTGTTGATGAAATGTCTTGAGTGCGGGACAATATCGAACTAGAACTCGTGGGGGTTACACGCCTGGAGAAGTCTCAGGAATGGCTAAGACATCATTCAATAATGAAATTACACGCATGATTTGAGGAAAATTAGCTAATACGATACGACAAGAGTCTGTTGCATTTACGCTGAAAATGATCTCACAACCGCCACCATTTCAGACTCACAGAGACAAGTTTATTCGGTATCTGTATGCACCTGGAGAGGTAGATGGTGGACAATGATGTACTACTGACCCTGTGTGTCTGTTTGTTTGTTTGTTTTTAACGGCGCACCAGTACTGTTAGGCTATTTAGCGCCATACAAAAGGTCATATGAAATATAAAATGTTTTATATCGACCAACGATATTAAAACTAAAAAAAAAAACGATAAAATGGTAACGGTAATAAATAAGTCTTCCCGATCTAAATGGTATATGTTAATAAAGGCAGATCAAAAGTTATTGAAGATAATGGACGGAAAGTACATTACATAAAAATGCTCAAGTTGATGGCATAAAAGTTATACTTAGAGTAAATGTTCACTGCTTTCAAGAATTATATAATACAAGTGAGGTTTATTGTATCAAAGAGTTCCTTCATGTCATGCACATTGTAATACTGATTGCGCGTAGGTTGCAGGTCAAAACACTCTATCATAAAATGTTTAACAGTGAATGGTTCATTGCAAGAAACGCACTTTGGTGGGTCTTCACCTTTTAGTATGTGGGCGTGGGTTATATGCGTATAACCAATTCGAATTCTTGCAATGACTACCTACTCCCTACGCATAGCTCTGTAGGAAGGAGTCCATTCTCCTAGGATTGGTTTGATGGCATGAAGTTTAGTATTCACTGCATCATTCCATGATGCCTGCTACTTCTGACGTAAAGTCTCTTTGATACTAGGTTTAAAATCATTATATGGTATTTTAAAGTCAGATGGTTATTGGAAAAGGGCCATTTTACAGCGCGATCTGCATTTTCATTACCTTTAATACCAACATGGTTAGGTAACCAACAGTATACGATATTGTGCGAGGTACTCAGCTTACTATGCTCAGCGAAAAGATTGGTCAACAATGGATTCTCCAATTTTCTATTGTGCAGTGACTGAAGTACTGATAGGGAATCAGAGAAGATGCTGCTGTTTAAAATGCGTTTATTTTCGATATATTGCAGAGCAAGTTCTATTGTTCTGATTTCGGCTGAAACAAATTGATGTGCCATTTGGTAAGCGAACTTGTGTGTTTTCCACTAAAGAAGGCTGCAGCAGCCTTTTCCTCATCCTTTGATCCGTCGGTATAAATTCTTGTATAGTTTTTAAATTCGGAGAGTAGTTCATGATAAGAGTTGTGGAAGATGGAAGGGTTTGTCTCGGATTTCTTTCTATCGTGTAGCGTAAAAAGTACTTTTGGTTGTTTGAGTAGCCAGTGTTTCGGAGATGGACGTTTTCTGAATTTGGTTTATTTTCGTATAAGGCTTTGTATTTGGGTTGAAAAACAGCCGAGAAGGCAGGGTTCAGAGGGTTTGATCTTAATTTGAGAACATACTGTGTGGAAAGCATTTCCCTACGATGTGATAAAGGTGGTTCGTTCGCTTCAGCGAGGAGGCTTTCACACGGAGATGTCTTAAATGCTCCTAAAGCGAGTCTTATTCCTTGATGATGAATTGGATCAAGCATTTTCTAGTATGACTTTCTAACTGAACCATAAACAAAGCAACAATAGTCCCGTTTGGAGCGAATAAACGTTCTATATAGATGATTTTTCTATCAGCACCCCAGTCAGTGTACACTACTACTTTAAATAGATCTAGAGATTTTAAGCATTTAGCTTTCAAGATCTTTAGGTGTGGAATAATTGTATGCATGTGCTTTGATCGATAACATATTAGAAAATCATCAACATATAACGAGCAGTCCACACCAAGAGCTAAACACTTGGTGATGCTATTGATTTTGATGTTGAAAAGCGTCACAGATAAAATACTGCCTGGGACACACCCATCTCTTGCTCGTGCAGATCTGAGAGGGTACAGCCAACTCGTAGCTTGAATTCTCTGTCTGAGAGAAAGTTTGATATGAATGAGGGCAGACGGCCTTTTAGAGCCAGATCGTGCAGGTCATTTTAGTATCCCGTACTTCCATGTCGTATCATAGGCCTTTTCTAAATCAAAGAAAACCGCTAATAAATGTTTCTTCTCGATAAATGTTTGCAGTCTAACCAGATGATCATTGGTGCTCAGGCCATATCGAAAGCCACTTTGGAAAGGAGATTAAAATTGTTAGTTACCAGGTACCATACAAGCCGAGAATTAATCATTCGTACCATCGTTTGCACACACAATTTGTGAGTGCAATAGGTCTGTAGTTGGCAGAGTCTGCGCTATCTTTACCTGGTTTGGGAACTGGTATTACTGTTGTTTCTTTTCCAACTCTTAGGTACATGTCCAGTAATTCAAAAATCATTGAAGATTTTCTAAAGAGATGTTAATCATGATACTGGAAGGTGTTTCAAAAATTGGTAATGCATTTCGTCAGGCCCCGTGGATGTATCACGGGCCTTGTCTAAAGCCTCCGTAAGCTCCAGTAGTGAAAACAGTTGGTTATAAGTTTCTGAGTTGTTGGATGTGAATTTCAAACGTGACTTTTCTTTTTGAGTTTTTAATCTTCATAAGCCTTCTGAATAATTAGATGATGAGGAATTTTTAGAGAAACTGTCAGCAAGAATATTTGCTATGTCTCGTTTTGAACTAAAAGTGTCATTGTTAAGTTGCAGATGTCGGAGAGAACTGTGTTTTCTCTTTCCGTTTATTTTATGAATATTATCCCAAACTTTCGTAATCGAGGAACGAGAGTTTAAAGAAGAATTATATTTCTTCCCTGATGCTCGTTCACTTTCTTTGATTGTGCGGCGAGCTTTGGCCCGGAGAATACGATATGTACTTAAGTTTTCGGGTGTCGAACGATTGTTAAAGCTTCTCGGCCTTGTCTACTGGCTTCATTACATTCCTTAGTGACCCAAGGTTTTAGGGTTCTTTTACAGTTCGGTGAGGACTTAGGAATGGATTCCTCTGCGATCTTGATTAATATAGATGTAACATGCTGAATAGGGTCATTAGTACCATCCCGACCACCCGTCTAGAAGAAGTAGAGGCCAAAGTAGTGGATTGCATCGGAAAGCCTCTTGCTCAACTCCCTGAATCCTTTCCTCCCCGTCTCTACTTAGTCGCCTATTAGGACACGTAGTGAGACACGTCGGGCCAATTCTACAACCCCGGACCCGCAGAGGAGACTGACCCTATATGGACTATCGATGTATTTTGCTGTGTCCTAACTGATTGACACTCCAAGAAAACTAAACCGTTACTGTTTTGGGATTGCAGACAAAAAAGAATTTCAACCATGGGAGGCAAAGCCAAAGAACCAAGTATTTGTGCGAGATGAGCTGGATGTCCTAGCTGCGTAATCGGACCAACCAAAACCACGTTCATGTGTCAGCATGTGTTGATTCACAACAACGTAATGGTCACAAGCGTAGTTGGTAATTTAGCGGGGTGTATCCATAACTTGGTAACAAACCGGTTCAAACACTCTTTAGTGCATCGGTAGGCTCCTAATGCGATGTCTCTGACACCGTGTCATCTTTTATAATTTCATGTCAGTCTCGAAGACATTACACGTCCATGAGATCCTCTCTGCACAATACCTCGTGAACAAAATATGCCTTTTTCATGTTTTTGAGCCACCAACAATAATCCATTACATCTTAGGGCGCAGTCCCACATACTCATCGAATGGTTTACCCGGGACTTACCAATAACCTTTCATTTGGCGTTACTAAACAACGAATGTTCTTTCGTATAATCGATGGTTTAAAATGCATTTACCAAATATGGTTCAGCCATGTAGGCGTACACATCATTGGTTGTAATATGCAAGTGCAGCGAGTCACTGTCTGTGCAAAGGATCTTTACCCGATCGCGGTAAAACGCATTGATCTTGTGATAATAACTGTGGTATATCAGCATCTTTGACCAGTCAATTGCTAACGATCCGACATATATCTGTGTTCGAAGGTCATATATCATTCAGGATTCAATGGCCAGGTTGGCAACCAGTTTTCGAAGCTTATCTTCTTCAATATCAGGGACAAGATCGACTCGGATTCGTTCGCTGAAACAGCATTTTTATGAGCGTGAACAAGTTTTTCTCAAAGTCATTTAAGCTGCTATGCGCAGATTGCTCGTGATGTTTATATACGGTACGATCCAAGCGTCCTCGCGAAATCTAATCACTTGATGTTGGAGATTTTGAACATGTAATACATAACAGTGTTTGGTCCTAAGACTTGCTATTAGTTTTGTCCATTGAGTACATTTACTTGCGGCTAAATCAACGACCACGCAATGATATAAGAACAAACAGTTACCAGGCACAGACAAAGATGCTGGTGCCAGTAGATAATCGTTATGTACATCATATAAATGTTGCTGATATTCTATATCAACTTCAAAGACGTTTCCAAAGTGGCTGCTGATGTAATAGTGTACATGTTTTGTATATCAATGTATCTAGGATTAACCCACCGAATCCCACCAACAGGCAACAGTTGGATCATTGCCCAACATTATAGATATTTGAAATAGATGATTTAACTGTTCGTGGCAGCGGGTTCATACCCGTTTATGTTTGGGTTGTTTGTGAGATCATATCTCTGTCTCGCCATAGAAATCCCATCACAAAATGAGTGTTATTATACCAACCACAGCTGGCAATATTTATGTCGATAGCGTAACCGCTTTTAATGGGGCAAGAGTCACTAATCGTTTTAATCGATCTCGCAGCCATTGAGTTGGTTGTAAACGTACACAGTATACAACCCTGAATAACTACGCTTGTCGTTTGAGACCTGCTTAATAACTACAGCTGACACTATCACTCCTTGAAGCGTTGTAGCGGTCATTCTGGCTATGTCAGCCTTATCAGGTTAAAAATGAAGTGCAGTCCGTTTACGTCCTGCACTCAACCATTGCTGATTTTCTGCATGTTCTTTGGGCCAGTCAAGACCTGTTATCAACGGCTTATGTTCAATATGCAAACCTATAGTATGTAGGTTCAATTGCAATGACGGAACTGAGTGTCGGCTCAAGTATAGAAATGTAATAGTCTTTATCGGTGAACGCCGAAATTCTTCGTCGGGCATCATTGCTGATATAGGCAATATTTTACGGGCATGTAGGAGGATGTTCCATACACCAAACGATATCTATCCGTGCGCGTCGGCGTTCTGAGGTCGACCTCATCCATAACTTTAATACAATCGTGGGACAAGGTGCAGACGAACCAATCATGTGAAGTATAAAATCCAAGATTGCAATTGAAAGCACTCATTAAACGAAGATAATATTAAAAGGATACAAAAGCGAGACAATATGAAAAGTATTCTACAGTTTGAATGTGTACTGAATAGATGAAGCTGCCGTGGAAAGGTTAGCAAGTGCGGAAATGATCACTCATCGGTTTGCTCGAGCATAGTTCGCCGAACAAGCAATGTGACAAATTTACTTACCAGTACCAAGAAGGACTTCCCCTAGCTGGCTTGATATTCAAACGCATGATGAGTTTTCATTAGGCCGATGTATTTATTATTTCTTCCACATTATCGTGTGCATGATCGGAAGAGTCGATCGTACATTATACAAGTATACGCCAACCATTGTTGACGTTGCAAGTAGATACAAAGAGAATGAGCCGTTGATGTCAGAAGATTCTGCATGTGTTGCAGATACATTAGAACGCATTTATAAACATTCACCATTAACATGGTAACGATAATTACAGGGGGATCCTGCTAAAGGATTCGTAACTGTTGAGGCGGTGTTGTTCAAAGAGTTCATGTTCGAGTTCGTGGTGGACATGCTAATATACCTACTGACCAAGCTATTCTGAAACGATTTAATATCGCATTTACACAATTATTATTCGGATATCATTTTAGACAGGAATTGTTGATGAAATGTCTTGAGTGCGGGACAATATCGAACTAGAACTCGTGGGGATTACACGCCTGGAGAAGTCTCAGGAATGGCTAAGACATCATTCAATAATGAAATTACACGCATGATTTGAGGAAAATTAGCTAATACGATACGACAAGAGTCTGTTGCATTTACGCTGAAAATGATCTGACAACCGCCACCATTTCAGACTCACAGAGACAAGTTTATTCGGTATCTGTATGCACCTGGAGAGGTAGATGGTGGACAATGATGTACTACTGACCCTGTGTGTCTGTTTGTTTGTTTGTTTTTAACGGCGCACCAGTACTGTTAGGCTATTTAGCGCCATACAAAAGGTCATATGAAATATAAAATGTTTTATATCGACCAACGATATTAAAACTAAAAAAAAAAACGATAAAATGGTAACGGTAATAAATAAGTCTTCCCGATCTAAATGGTATATGTTAATAAAGGCAGATCAAAAGTTATTGAAGATAATGGACGGAAAGTACATTACATAAAAATGCTCAAGTTGATGGCATAAAAGTTATACTTAGAGTAAATGTTCACTGCTTTCAAGAATTATATAATACAAGTGAGGTTTATTGTATCAAAGAGTTCCTTCATGTCATGCACATTGTAATACTGATTGCGCGTAGGTTGCAGGTCAAAACACTCTATCATAAAATGTTTAACAGTGAATGGTTCATTGCAAGAAACGCACTTTGGTGGGTCTTCACCTTTTAGTATGTGGGCGTGGGTTATATGCGTATAACCAATTCGAATTCTTGCAATGACTACCTACTCCCTACGCATAGCTCTGTAGGAAGGAGTCCATTCTCCTAGGATTGGTTTGATGGCATGAAGTTTAGTATTCACTGCATCATTCCATGATGCCTGCTACTTCTGACGTAAAGTCTCTTTGATACTAGGTTTAAAATCATTATATGGTATTTTAAAGTCAGATGGTTATTGGAAAAGGGCCATTTTACAGCGCGATCTGCATTTTCATTACCTTTAATACCAACATGGTTAGGTAACCAACAGTATACGATATTGTGCGAGGTACTCAGCTTACTATGCTCAGCGAAAAGATTGGTCAACAATGGATTCTCCAATTTTCTATTGTGCAGTGACTGAAGTACTGATAGGGAATCAGAGAAGATGCTGCTGTTTAAAATGCGTTTATTTTCGATATATTGCAGAGCAAGTTCTATTGTTCTGATTTCGGCTGAAACAAATTGATGTGCCATTTGGTAAGCGAACTTGTGTGTTTTCCACTAAAGAAGGCTGCAGCAGCCTTTTCCTCATCCTTTGATCCGTCGGTATAAATTCTTGTATAGTTTTTAAATTCGGAGAGTAGTTCATGATAAGAGTTGTGGAAGATGGAAGGGTTTGTCTCGGATTTCTTTCTATCGTGTAGCGTAAAAAGTACTTTTGGTTGTTTGAGTAGCCAGTGTTTCGGAGATGGACGTTTTCTGAATTTGGTTTATTTTCGTATAAGGCTTTGTATTTGGGTTGAAAAACAGCCGAGAAGGCAGGGTTCAGAGGGTTTGATCTTAATTTGAGAACATACTGTGTGGAAAGCATTTCCCTACGATGTGATAAAGGTGGTTCGTTCGCTTCAGCGAGGAGGCTTTCACACGGAGATGTCTTAAATGCTCCTAAAGCGAGTCTTATTCCTTGATGATGAATTGGATCAAGCATTTTCTAGTATGACTTTCTAACTGAACCATAAACAAAGCAACAATAGTCCCGTTTGGAGCGAATAAACGTTCTATATAGATGATTTTTCTATCAGCACCCCAGTCAGTGTACACTACTACTTTAAATAGATCTAGAGATTTTAAGCATTTAGCTTTCAAGATCTTTAGGTGTGGAATAATTGTATGCATGTGCTTTGATCGATAACATATTAGAAAATCATCAACATATAACGAGCAGTCCACACCAAGAGCTAAACACTTGGTGATGCTATTGATTTTGATGTTGAAAAGCGTCACAGATAAAATACTGCCTGGGACACACCCATCTCTTGCTCGTGCAGATCTGAGAGGGTACAGCCAACTCGTAGCTTGAATTCTCTGTCTGAGAGAAAGTTTGATATGAATGAGGGCAGACGGCCTTTTAGAGCCAGATCGTGCAGGTCATTTTAGTATCCCGTACTTCCATGTCGTATCATAGGCCTTTTCTAAATCAAAGAAAACCGCTAATAAATGTTTCTTCTCGATAAATGTTTGCAGTCTAACCAGATGATCATTGGTGCTCAGGCCATATCGAAAGCCACTTTGGAAAGGAGATTAAAATTGTTAGTTACCAGGTACCATACAAGCCGAGAATTAATCATTCGTACCATCGTTTGCACACACAATTTGTGAGTGCAATAGGTCGGTAGTTGGCAGGGTCTGCGCTATCTTTACCTGGTTTGGGAACTGGTATTACTGTTGTTTCTTTTCCAACTCTTAGGTACATGTCCAGTAATTCAAAAATCATTGAAGATTTTCTAAAGAGATGTTAATCATGATACTGGAAGGTGTTTCAAAAATTGGTAATGCATTTCGTCAGGCCCCGTGGATGTATCACGGGCCTTGTCTAAAGCCTCCGTAAGCTCCAGTAGTGAAAACAGTTGGTTATAAGTTTCTGAGTTGTTGGATGTGAATTTCAAACGTGACTTTTCTTTTTGAGTTTTTAATCTTCATAAGCCTTCTGAATAATTAGATGATGAGGAATTTTTAGAGAAACTGTCAGCAAGAATATTTGCTATGTCTCGTTTTGAACTAAAAGTGTCATTGTTAAGTTGCAGATGTCGGAGAGAACTGTGTTTTCTCTTTCCGTTTATTTTATGAATATTATCCCAAACTTTCGTAATCGAGGAACGAGAGTTTAAAGAAGAATTATATTTCTTCCCTGATGCTCGTTCACTTTCTTTGATTGTGCGGCGAGCTTTGGCCCGGAGAATACGATATGTACTTAAGTTTTCGGGTGTCGAACGATTGTTAAAGCTTCTCGGCCTTGTCTACTGGCTTCATTACATTCCTTAGTGACCCAAGGTTTTAGGGTTCTTTTACAGTTCGGTGAGGACTTAGGAATGGATTCCTCTGCGATCTTGATTAATATAGATGTAACATGCTGAATAGGGTCATTAGTACCATCCCGACCACCCGTCTAGAAGAAGTAGAGGCCAAAGTAGTGGATTGCATCGGAAAGCCTCTCGCTCAACTCCCTGAATCCTTTCCTCCCCGTCTCTACTTAGTCGCCTATTAGGACACGTAGTGAGACACGTCGGGCCAATTCTACAACCCCGGACCCGCAGAGGAGACTGACCCTATATGGACTATCGATGTATTTTGCTGTGTCCTAACTGATTGACACTCCAAGAAAACTAAACCGTTACTGTTTTGGGATTGCAGACAAAAAAGAATTTCAACCATGGGAGGCAAAGCCAAAGAACCAAGTATTTGTGCGAGATGAGCTGGATGTCCTAGCTGCGTAATCGGACCAACCAAAACCACGTTCATGTGTCAGCATGTGTTGATTCACAACAACGTAATGGTCACAAGCGTAGTTGGTAATTTAGCGGGGTGTATCCATAACTTGGTAACAAACCGGTTCAAACACTCTTTAGTGCATCGGTAGGCTCCTAATGCGATGTCTCTGACACCGTGTCATCTTTTATAATTTCATGTCAGTCTCGAAGACATTACACGTCCATGAGATCCTCTCTGCACAATACCTCGTGAACAAAATATGCCTTTTTCATGTTTTTGAGCCACCAACAATAATCCATTACATCTTAGGGCGCAGTCCCACATACTCATCGAATGGTTTACCCGGGACTTACCAATAACCTTTCATTTGGCGTTACTAAACAACGAATGTTCTTTCGTATAATCGATGGTTTAAAATGCATTTACCAAATATGGTTCAGCCATGTAGGCGTACACATCATTGGTTGTAATATGCAAGTGCAGCGAGTCACTGTCTGTGCAAAGGATCTTTACCCGATCGCGGTAAAACGCATTGATCTTGTGATAATAACTGTGGTATATCAGCATCTTTGACCAGTCAATTGCTAACGATCCGACATATATCTGTGTTCGAAGGTCATATATCATTCAGGATTCAATGGCCAGGTTGGCAACCAGTTTTCGAAGCTTATCTTCTTCAATATCAGGGACAAGATCGACTCGGATTCGTTCGCTGAAACAGCATTTTTATGAGCGTGAACAAGTTTTTCTCAAAGTCATTTAAGCTGCTATGCGCAGATTGCTCGTGATGTTTATATACGGTACGATCCAAGCGTCCTCGCGAAATCTAATCACTTGATGTTGGAGATTTTGAACATGTAATACATAACAGTGTTTGGTCCTAAGACTTGCTATTAGTTTTGTCCATTGAGTACATTTACTTGCGGCTAAATCAACGACCACGCAATGATATAAGAACAAACAGTTACCAGGCACAGACAAAGATGCTGGTGCCAGTAGATAATCGTTATGTACATCATATAAATGTTGCTGATATTCTATATCAACTTCAAAGACGTTTCCAAAGTGGCTGCTGATGTAATAGTGTACATGTTTTGTATATCAATGTATCTAGGATTAACCCACCGAATCCCACCAACAGGCAACAGTTGGATCATTGCCCAACATTATAGATATTTGAAATAGATGATTTAACTGTTCGTGGCAGCGGGTTCATACCCGTTTATGTTTGGGTTGTTTGTGAGATCATATCTCTGTCTCGCCATAGAAATCCCATCACAAAATGAGTGTTATTATACCAACCACAGCTGGCAATATTTATGTCGATAGCGTAACCGCTTTTAATGGGGCAAGAGTCACTAATCGTTTTAATCGATCTCGCAGCCATTGAGTTGGTTGTAAACGCACACAGTATACAACCCTGAATAACTACGCTTGTCGTTTGAGACCTGCTTAATAACTACAGCTGACACTATCACTCCTTGAAGCGTTGTAGCGGTCATTCTGGCTATGTCAGCCTTATCAGGTTAAAAATGAAGTGCAGTCCGTTTACGTCCTGCACTCAACCATTGCTGATTTTCTGCATGTTCTTTGGGCCAGTCAAGACCTGTTATCAACGGCTTATGTTCAATATGCAAACCTATAGTATGTAGGTTCAATTGCAATGACGGAACTGAGTGTCGGCTCAAGTATAGAAATGTAATAGTCTTTATCGGTGAACGCCGAAATTCTTCGTCGGGCATCATTGCTGATATAGGCAATATTTTACGGGCATGTAGGAGGATGTTCCATACACCAAACGATATCTATCCGTGCGCGTCGGCGTTCTGAGGTCGACCTCATCCATAACTTTAATACAATCGTGGGACAAGGTGCAGACGAACCAATCATGTGAAGTATAAAATCCAAGATTGCAATTGAAAGCACTCATTAAACGAAGATAATATTAAAAGGATACAAAAGCGAGACAATATGAAAAGTATTCTACAGTTTGAATGTGTACTGAATAGATGAAGCTGCCGTGGAAAGGTTAGCAAGTGCGGAAATGATCACTCATCGGTTTGCTCGAGCATAGTTCGCCGAACAAGCAATGTGACAAATTTACTTACCAGTACCAAGAAGGACTTCCCCTAGCTGGCTTGATATTCAAACGCATGATGAGTTTTCATTAGGCCGATGTATTTATTATTTCTTCCACATTATCGTGTGCATGATCGGAAGAGTCGATCGTACATTATACAAGTATACGCCAACCATTGTTGACGTTGCAAGTAGATACAAAGAGAATGAGCCGTTGATGTCAGAAGATTCTGCATGTGTTGCAGATACATTAGAACGCATTTATAAACATTCACCATTAACATGGTAACGATAATTACAGGGGGATCCTGCTAAAGGATTCGTAACTGTTGAGGCGGTGTTGTTCAAAGAGTTCATGTTCGAGTTCGTGGTGGACATGCTAATATACCTACTGACCAAGCTATTCTGAAACGATTTAATATCGCATTTACATAATTATTATTCGGATATCATTTTAGACAGGAATTGTTGATGAAATGTCTTGAGTGCGGGACAATATCGAACTAGAACTCGTGGGGGTTACACGCCTGGAGAAGTCTCAGGAATGGCTAAGACATCATTCAATAATGAAATTACACGCATGATTTGAGGAAAATTAGCTAATACGATACGACAAGAGTCTGTTGCATTTACGCTGAAAATGATCTCACAACCGCCACCATTTCAGACTCACAGAGACAAGTTTATTCGGTATCTGTATGCACCTGGAGAGGTAGATGGTGGACAATGATGTACTACTGACCCTGTGTGTCTGTTTGTTTGTTTGTTTTTAACGGCGCACCAGTACTGTTAGGCTATTTAGCGCCATACAAAAGGTCATATGAAATATAAAATGTTTTATATCGACCAACGATATTAAAACTAAAAAAAAAAACGATAAAATGGTAACGGTAATAAATAAGTCTTCCCGATCTAAATGGTATATGTTAATAAAGGCAGATCAAAAGTTATTGAAGATAATGGACGGAAAGTACATTACATAAAAATGCTCAAGTTGATGGCATAAAAGTTATACTTAGAGTAAATGTTCACTGCTTTCAAGAATTATATAATACAAGTGAGGTTTATTGTATCAAAGAGTTCCTTCATGTCATGCACATTGTAATACTGATTGCGCGTAGGTTGCAGGTCAAAACACTCTATCATAAAATGTTTAACAGTGAATGGTTCATTGCAAGAAACGCACTTTGGTGGGTCTTCACCTTTTAGTATGTGGGCGTGGGTTATATGCGTATAACCAATTCGAATTCTTGCAATGACTACCTACTCCCTACGCATAGCTCTGTAGGAAGGAGTCCATTCTCCTAGGATTGGTTTGATGGCATGAAGTTTAGTATTCACTGCATCATTCCATGATGCCTGCTACTTCTGACGTAAAGTCTCTTTGATACTAGGTTTAAAATCATTATATGGTATTTTAAAGTCAGATGGTTATTGGAAAAGGGCCATTTTACAGCGCGATCTGCATTTTCATTACCTTTAATACCAACATGGTTAGGTAACCAACAGTATACGATATTGTGCGAGGTACTCAGCTTACTATGCTCAGCGAAAAGATTGGTCAACAATGGATTCTCCAATTTTCTATTGTGCAGTGACTGAAGTACTGATAGGGAATCAGAGAAGATGCTGCTGTTTAAAATGCGTTTATTTTCGATATATTGCAGAGCAAGTTCTATTGTTCTGATTTCGGCTGAAACAAATTGATGTGCCATTTGGTAAGCGAACTTGTGTGTTTTCCACTAAAGAAGGCTGCAGCAGCCTTTTCCTCATCCTTTGATCCGTCGGTATAAATTCTTGTATAGTTTTTAAATTCGGAGAGTAGTTCATGATAAGAGTTGTGGAAGATGGAAGGGTTTGTCTCGGATTTCTTTCTATCGTGTAGCGTAAAAAGTACTTTTGGTTGTTTGAGTAGCCAGTGTTTCGGAGATGGACGTTTTCTGAATTTGGTTTATTTTCGTATAAGGCTTTGTATTTGGGTTGAAAAACAGCCGAGAAGGCAGGGTTCAGAGGGTTTGATCTTAATTTGAGAACATACTGTGTGGAAAGCATTTCCCTACGATGTGATAAAGGTGGTTCGTTCGCTTCAGCGAGGAGGCTTTCACACGGAGATGTCTTAAATGCTCCTAAAGCGAGTCTTATTCCTTGATGATGAATTGGATCAAGCATTTTCTAGTATGACTTTCTAACTGAACCATAAACAAAGCAACAATAGTCCCGTTTGGAGCGAATAAACGTTCTATATAGATGATTTTTCTATCAGCACCCCAGTCAGTGTACACTACTACTTTAAATAGATCTAGAGATTTTAAGCATTTAGCTTTCAAGATCTTTAGGTGTGGAATAATTGTATGCATGTGCTTTGATCGATAACATATTAGAAAATCATCAACATATAACGAGCAGTCCACACCAAGAGCTAAACACTTGGTGATGCTATTGATTTTGATGTTGAAAAGCGTCACAGATAAAATACTGCCTGGGACACACCCATCTCTTGCTCGTGCAGATCTGAGAGGGTACAGCCAACTCGTAGCTTGAATTCTCTGTCTGAGAGAAAGTTTGATATGAATGAGGGCAGACGGCCTTTTAGAGCCAGATCGTGCAGGTCATTTTAGTATCCCGTACTTCCATGTCGTATCATAGGCCTTTTCTAAATCAAAGAAAACCGCTAATAAATGTTTCTTCTCGATAAATGTTTGCAGTCTAACCAGATGATCATTGGTGCTCAGGCCATATCGAAAGCCACTTTGGAAAGGAGATTAAAATTGTTAGTTACCAGGTACCATACAAGCCGAGAATTAATCATTCGTACCATCGTTTGCACACACAATTTGTGAGTGCAATAGGTCGGTAGTTGGCAGGGTCTGCGCTATCTTTACCTGGTTTGGGAACTGGTATTACTGTTGTTTCTTTTCCAACTCTTAGGTACATGTCCAGTAATTCAAAAATCATTGAAGATTTTCTAAAGAGATGTTAATCATGATACTGGAAGGTGTTTCAAAAATTGGTAATGCATTTCGTCAGGCCCCGTGGATGTATCACGGGCCTTGTCTAAAGCCTCCGTAAGCTCCAGTAGTGAAAACAGTTGGTTATAAGTTTCTGAGTTGTTGGATGTGAATTTCAAACGTGACTTTTCTTTTTGAGTTTTTAATCTTCATAAGCCTTCTGAATAATTAGATGATGAGGAATTTTTAGAGAAACTGTCAGCAAGAATATTTGCTATGTCTCGTTTTGAACTAAAAGTGTCATTGTTAAGTTGCAGATGTCGGAGAGAACTGTGTTTTCTCTTTCCGTTTATTTTATGAATATTATCCCAAACTTTCGTAATCGAGGAACGAGAGTTTAAAGAAGAATTATATTTCTTCCCTGATGCTCGTTCACTTTCTTTGATTGTGCGGCGAGCTTTGGCCCGGAGAATACGATATGTACTTAAGTTTTCGGGTGTCGAACGATTGTTAAAGCTTCTCGGCCTTGTCTACTGGCTTCATTACATTCCTTAGTGACCCAAGGTTTTAGGGTTCTTTTACAGTTCGGTGAGGACTTAGGAATGGATTCCTCTGCGATCTTGATTAATATAGATGTAACATGCTGAATAGGGTCATTAGTACCATCCCGACCACCCGTCTAGAAGAAGTAGAGGCCAAAGTAGTGGATTGCATCGGAAAGCCTCTCGCTCAACTCCCTGAATCCTTTCCTCCCCGTCTCTACTTAGTCGCCTATTAGGACACGTAGTGAGACACGTCGGGCCAATTCTACAACCCCGGACCCGCAGAGGAGACTGACCCTATATGGACTATCGATGTATTTTGCTGTGTCCTAACTGATTGACACTCCAAGAAAACTAAACCGTTACTGTTTTGGGATTGCAGACAAAAAAGAATTTCAACCATGGGAGGCAAAGCCAAAGAACCAAGTATTTGTGCGAGATGAGCTGGATGTCCTAGCTGCGTAATCGGACCAACCAAAACCACGTTCATGTGTCAGCATGTGTTGATTCACAACAACGTAATGGTCACAAGCGTAGTTGGTAATTTAGCGGGGTGTATCCATAACTTGGTAACAAACCGGTTCAAACACTCTTTAGTGCATCGGTAGGCTCCTAATGCGATGTCTCTGACACCGTGTCATCTTTTATAATTTCATGTCAGTCTCGAAGACATTACACGTCCATGAGATCCTCTCTGCACAATACCTCGTGAACAAAATATGCCTTTTTCATGTTTTTGAGCCACCAACAATAATCCATTACATCTTAGGGCGCAGTCCCACATACTCATCGAATGGTTTACCCGGGACTTACCAATAACCTTTCATTTGGCGTTACTAAACAACGAATGTTCTTTCGTATAATCGATGGTTTAAAATGCATTTACCAAATATGGTTCAGCCATGTAGGCGTACACATCATTGGTTGTAATATGCAAGTGCAGCGAGTCACTGTCTGTGCAAAGGATCTTTACCCGATCGCGGTAAAACGCATTGATCTTGTGATAATAACTGTGGTATATCAGCATCTTTGACCAGTCAATTGCTAACGATCCGACATATATCTGTGTTCGAAGGTCATATATCATTCAGGATTCAATGGCCAGGTTGGCAACCAGTTTTCGAAGCTTATCTTCTTCAATATCAGGGACAAGATCGACTCGGATTCGTTCGCTGAAACAGCATTTTTATGAGCGTGAACAAGTTTTTCTCAAAGTCATTTAAGCTGCTATGCGCAGATTGCTCGTGATGTTTATATACGGTACGATCCAAGCGTCCTCGCGAAATCTAATCACTTGATGTTGGAGATTTTGAACATGTAATACATAACAGTGTTTGGTCCTAAGACTTGCTATTAGTTTTGTCCATTGAGTACATTTACTTGCGGCTAAATCAACGACCACGCAATGATATAAGAACAAACAGTTACCAGGCACAGACAAAGATGCTGGTGCCAGTAGATAATCGTTATGTACATCATATAAATGTTGCTGATATTCTATATCAACTTCAAAGACGTTTCCAAAGTGGCTGCTGATGTAATAGTGTACATGTTTTGTATATCAATGTATCTAGGATTAACCCACCGAATCCCACCAACAGGCAACAGTTGGATCATTGCCCAACATTATAGATATTTGAAATAGATGATTTAACTGTTCGTGGCAGCGGGTTCATACCCGTTTATGTTTGGGTTGTTTGTGAGATCATATCTCTGTCTCGCCATAGAAATCCCATCACAAAATGAGTGTTATTATACCAACCACAGCTGGCAATATTTATGTCGATAGCGTAACCGCTTTTAATGGGGCAAGAGTCACTAATCGTTTTAATCGATCTCGCAGCCATTGAGTTGGTTGTAAACGCACACAGTATACAACCCTGAATAACTACGCTTGTCGTTTGAGACCTGCTTAATAACTACAGCTGACACTATCACTCCTTGAAGCGTTGTAGCGGTCATTCTGGCTATGTCAGCCTTATCAGGTTAAAAATGAAGTGCAGTCCGTTTACGTCCTGCACTCAACCATTGCTGATTTTCTGCATGTTCTTTGGGCCAGTCAAGACCTGTTATCAACGGCTTATGTTCAATATGCAAACCTATAGTATGTAGGTTCAATTGCAATGACGGAACTGAGTGTCGGCTCAAGTATAGAAATGTAATAGTCTTTATCGGTGAACGCCGAAATTCTTCGTCGGGCATCATTGCTGATATAGGCAATATTTTACGGGCATGTAGGAGGATGTTCCATACACCAAACGATATCTATCCGTGCGCGTCGGCGTTCTGAGGTCGACCTCATCCATAACTTTAATACAATCGTGGGACAAGGTGCAGACGAACCAATCATGTGAAGTATAAAATCCAAGATTGCAATTGAAAGCACTCATTAAACGAAGATAATATTAAAAGGATACAAAAGCGAGACAATATGAAAAGTATTCTACAGTTTGAATGTGTACTGAATAGATGAAGCTGCCGTGGAAAGGTTAGCAAGTGCGGAAATGATCACTCATCGGTTTGCTCGAGCATAGTTCGCCGAACAAGCAATGTGACAAATTTACTTACCAGTACCAAGAAGGACTTCCCCTAGCTGGCTTGATATTCAAACGCATGATGAGTTTTCATTAGGCCGATGTATTTATTATTTCTTCCACATTATCGTGTGCATGATCGGAAGAGTCGATCGTACATTATACAAGTATACGCCAACCATTGTTGACGTTGCAAGTAGATACAAAGAGAATGAGCCGTTGATGTCAGAAGATTCTGCATGTGTTGCAGATACATTAGAACGCATTTATAAACATTCACCATTAACATGGTAACGATAATTACAGGGGGATCCTGCTAAAGGATTCGTAACTGTTGAGGCGGTGTTGTTCAAAGAGTTCATGTTCGAGTTCGTGGTGGACATGCTAATATACCTACTGACCAAGCTATTCTGAAACGATTTAATATCGCATTTACATAATTATTATTCGGATATCATTTTAGACAGGAATTGTTGATGAAATGTCTTGAGTGCGGGACAATATCGAACTAGAACTCGTGGGGGTTACACGCCTGGAGAAGTCTCAGGAATGGCTAAGACATCATTCAATAATGAAATTACACGCATGATTTGAGGAAAATTAGCTAATACGATACGACAAGAGTCTGTTGCATTTACGCTGAAAATGATCTCACAACCGCCACCATTTCAGACTCACAGAGACAAGTTTATTCGGTATCTGTATGCACCTGGAGAGGTAGATGGTGGACAATGATGTACTACTGACCCTGTGTGTCTGTTTGTTTGTTTGTTTTTAACGGCGCACCAGTACTGTTAGGCTATTTAGCGCCATACAAAAGGTCATATGAAATATAAAATGTTTTATATCGACCAACGATATTAAAACTAAAAAAAAAAACGATAAAATGGTAACGGTAATAAATAAGTCTTCCCGATCTAAATGGTATATGTTAATAAAGGCAGATCAAAAGTTATTGAAGATAATGGACGGAAAGTACATTACATAAAAATGCTCAAGTTGATGGCATAAAAGTTATACTTAGAGTAAATGTTCACTGCTTTCAAGAATTATATAATACAAGTGAGGTTTATTGTATCAAAGAGTTCCTTCATGTCATGCACATTGTAATACTGATTGCGCGTAGGTTGCAGGTCAAAACACTCTATCATAAAATGTTTAACAGTGAATGGTTCATTGCAAGAAACGCACTTTGGTGGGTCTTCACCTTTTAGTATGTGGGCGTGGGTTATATGCGTATAACCAATTCGAATTCTTGCAATGACTACCTACTCCCTACGCATAGCTCTGTAGGAAGGAGTCCATTCTCCTAGGATTGGTTTGATGGCATGAAGTTTAGTATTCACTGCATCATTCCATGATGCCTGCTACTTCTGACGTAAAGTCTCTTTGATACTAGGTTTAAAATCATTATATGGTATTTTAAAGTCAGATGGTTATTGGAAAAGGGCCATTTTACAGCGCGATCTGCATTTTCATTACCTTTAATACCAACATGGTTAGGTAACCAACAGTATACGATATTGTGCGAGGTACTCAGCTTACTATGCTCAGCGAAAAGATTGGTCAACAATGGATTCTCCAATTTTCTATTGTGCAGTGACTGAAGTACTGATAGGGAATCAGAGAAGATGCTGCTGTTTAAAATGCGTTTATTTTCGATATATTGCAGAGCAAGTTCTATTGTTCTGATTTCGGCTGAAACAAATTGATGTGCCATTTGGTAAGCGAACTTGTGTGTTTTCCACTAAAGAAGGCTGCAGCAGCCTTTTCCTCATCCTTTGATCCGTCGGTATAAATTCTTGTATAGTTTTTAAATTCGGAGAGTAGTTCATGATAAGAGTTGTGGAAGATGGAAGGGTTTGTCTCGGATTTCTTTCTATCGTGTAGCGTAAAAAGTACTTTTGGTTGTTTGAGTAGCCAGTGTTTCGGAGATGGACGTTTTCTGAATTTGGTTTATTTTCGTATAAGGCTTTGTATTTGGGTTGAAAAACAGCCGAGAAGGCAGGGTTCAGAGGGTTTGATCTTAATTTGAGAACATACTGTGTGGAAAGCATTTCCCTACGATGTGATAAAGGTGGTTCGTTCGCTTCAGCGAGGAGGCTTTCACACGGAGATGTCTTAAATGCTCCTAAAGCGAGTCTTATTCCTTGATGATGAATTGGATCAAGCATTTTCTAGTATGACTTTCTAACTGAACCATAAACAAAGCAACAATAGTCCCGTTTGGAGCGAATAAACGTTCTATATAGATGATTTTTCTATCAGCACCCCAGTCAGTGTACACTACTACTTTAAATAGATCTAGAGATTTTAAGCATTTAGCTTTCAAGATCTTTAGGTGTGGAATAATTGTATGCATGTGCTTTGATCGATAACATATTAGAAAATCATCAACATATAACGAGCAGTCCACACCAAGAGCTAAACACTTGGTGATGCTATTGATTTTGATGTTGAAAAGCGTCACAGATAAAATACTGCCTGGGACACACCCATCTCTTGCTCGTGCAGATCTGAGAGGGTACAGCCAACTCGTAGCTTGAATTCTCTGTCTGAGAGAAAGTTTGATATGAATGAGGGCAGACGGCCTTTTAGAGCCAGATCGTGCAGGTCATTTTAGTATCCCGTACTTCCATGTCGTATCATAGGCCTTTTCTAAATCAAAGAAAACCGCTAATAAATGTTTCTTCTCGATAAATGTTTGCAGTCTAACCAAATGATCATTGGTGCTCAGGCCATATCGAAAGCCACTTTGGAAAGGAGATTAAAATTGTTAGTTACCAGGTACCATACAAGCCGAGAATTAATCATTCGTACCATCGTTTGCACACACAATTTGTGAGTGCAATAGGTCGGTAGTTGGCAGGGTCTGCGCTATCTTTACCTGGTTTGGGAACTGGTATTACTGTTGTTTCTTTTCCAACTCTTAGGTACATGTCCAGTAATTCAAAAATCATTGAAGATTTTCTAAAGAGATGTTAATCATGATACTGGAAGGTGTTTCAAAAATTGGTAATGCATTTCGTCAGGCCCCGTGGATGTATCACGGGCCTTGTCTAAAGCCTCCGTAAGCTCCAGTAGTGAAAACAGTTGGTTATAAGTTTCTGAGTTGTTGGATGTGAATTTCAAACGTGACTTTTCTTTTTGAGTTTTTAATCTTCATAAGCCTTCTGAATAATTAGATGATGAGGAATTTTTAGAGAAACTGTCAGCAAGAATATTTGCTATGTCTCGTTTTGAACTAAAAGTGTCATTGTTAAGTTGCAGATGTCGGAGAGAACTGTGTTTTCTCTTTCCGTTTATTTTATGAATATTATCCCAAACTTTCGTAATCGAGGAACGAGAGTTTAAAGAAGAATTATATTTCTTCCCTGATGCTCGTTCACTTTCTTTGATTGTGCGGCGAGCTTTGGCCCGGAGAATACGATATGTACTTAAGTTTTCGGGTGTCGAACGATTGTTAAAGCTTCTCGGCCTTGTCTACTGGCTTCATTACATTCCTTAGTGACCCAAGGTTTTAGGGTTCTTTTACAGTTCGGTGAGGACTTAGGAATGGATTCCTCTGCGATCTTGATTAATATAGATGTAACATGCTGAATAGGGTCATTAGTACCATCCCGACCACCCGTCTAGAAGAAGTAGAGGCCAAAGTAGTGGATTGCATCGGAAAGCCTCTTGCTCAACTCCCTGAATCCTTTCCTCCCCGTCTCTACTTAGTCGCCTATTAGGACACGTAGTGAGACACGTCGGGCCAATTCTACAACCCCGGACCCGCAGAGGAGACTGACCCTATATGGACTATCGATGTATTTTGCTGTGTCCTAACTGATTGACACTCCAAGAAAACTAAACCGTTACTGTTTTGGGATTGCAGACAAAAAAGAATTTCAACCATGGGAGGCAAAGCCAAAGAACCAAGTATTTGTGCGAGATGAGCTGGATGTCCTAGCTGCGTAATCGGACCAACCAAAACCACGTTCATGTGTCAGCATGTGTTGATTCACAACAACGTAATGGTCACAAGCGTAGTTGGTAATTTAGCGGGGTGTATCCATAACTTGGTAACAAACCGGTTCAAACACTCTTTAGTGCATCGGTAGGCTCCTAATGCGATGTCTCTGACACCGTGTCATCTTTTATAATTTCATGTCAGTCTCGAAGACATTACACGTCCATGAGATCCTCTCTGCACAATACCTCGTGAACAAAATATGCCTTTTTCATGTTTTTGAGCCACCAACAATAATCCATTACATCTTAGGGCGCAGTCCCACATACTCATCGAATGGTTTACCCGGGACTTACCAATAACCTTTCATTTGGCGTTACTAAACAACGAATGTTCTTTCGTATAATCGATGGTTTAAAATGCATTTACCAAATATGGTTCAGCCATGTAGGCGTACACATCATTGGTTGTAATATGCAAGTGCAGCGAGTCACTGTCTGTGCAAAGGATCTTTACCCGATCGCGGTAAAACGCATTGATCTTGTGATAATAACTGTGGTATATCAGCATCTTTGACCAGTCAATTGCTAACGATCCGACATATATCTGTGTTCGAAGGTCATATATCATTCAGGATTCAATGGCCAGGTTGGCAACCAGTTTTCGAAGCTTATCTTCTTCAATATCAGGGACAAGATCGACTCGGATTCGTTCGCTGAAACAGCATTTTTATGAGCGTGAACAAGTTTTTCTCAAAGTCATTTAAGCTGCTATGCGCAGATTGCTCGTGATGTTTATATACGGTACGATCCAAGCGTCCTCGCGAAATCTAATCACTTGATGTTGGAGATTTTGAACATGTAATACATAACAGTGTTTGGTCCTAAGACTTGCTATTAGTTTTGTCCATTGAGTACATTTACTTGCGGCTAAATCAACGACCACGCAATGATATAAGAACAAACAGTTACCAGGCACAGACAAAGATGCTGGTGCCAGTAGATAATCGTTATGTACATCATATAAATGTTGCTGATATTCTATATCAACTTCAAAGACGTTTCCAAAGTGGCTGCTGATGTAATAGTGTACATGTTTTGTATATCAATGTATCTAGGATTAACCCACCGAATCCCACCAACAGGCAACAGTTGGATCATTGCCCAACATTATAGATATTTGAAATAGATGATTTAACTGTTCGTGGCAGCGGGTTCATACCCGTTTATGTTTGGGTTGTTTGTGAGATCATATCTCTGTCTCGCCATAGAAATCCCATCACAAAATGAGTGTTATTATACCAACCACAGCTGGCAATATTTATGTCGATAGCGTAACCGCTTTTAATGGGGCAAGAGTCACTAATCGTTTTAATCGATCTCGCAGCCATTGAGTTGGTTGTAAACGCACACAGTATACAACCCTGAATAACTACGCTTGTCGTTTGAGACCTGCTTAATAACTACAGCTGACACTATCACTCCTTGAAGCGTTGTAGCGGTCATTCTGGCTATGTCAGCCTTATCAGGTTAAAAATGAAGTGCAGTCCGTTTACGTCCTGCACTCAACCATTGCTGATTTTCTGCATGTTCTTTGGGCCAGTCAAGACCTGTTATCAACGGCTTATGTTCAATATGCAAACCTATAGTATGTAGGTTCAATTGCAATGACGGAACTGAGTGTCGGCTCAAGTATAGAAATGTAATAGTCTTTATCGGTGAACGCCGAAATTCTTCGTCGGGCATCATTGCTGATATAGGCAATATTTTACGGGCATGTAGGAGGATGTTCCATACACCAAACGATATCTATCCGTGCGCGTCGGCGTTCTGAGGTCGACCTCATCCATAACTTTAATACAATCGTGGGACAAGGTGCAGACGAACCAATCATGTGAAGTATAAAATCCAAGATTGCAATTGAAAGCACTCATTAAACGAAGATAATATTAAAAGGATACAAAAGCGAGACAATATGAAAAGTATTCTACAGTTTGAATGTGTACTGAATAGATGAAGCTGCCGTGGAAAGGTTAGCAAGTGCGGAAATGATCACTCATCGGTTTGCTCGAGCATAGTTCGCCGAACAAGCAATGTGACAAATTTACTTACCAGTACCAAGAAGGACTTCCCCTAGCTGGCTTGATATTCAAACGCATGATGAGTTTTCATTAGGCCGATGTATTTATTATTTCTTCCACATTATCGTGTGCATGATCGGAAGAGTCGATCGTACATTATACAAGTATACGCCAACCATTGTTGACGTTGCAAGTAGATACAAAGAGAATGAGCCGTTGATGTCAGAAGATTCTGCATGTGTTGCAGATACATTAGAACGCATTTATAAACATTCACCATTAACATGGTAACGATAATTACAGGGGGATCCTGCTAAAGGATTCGTAACTGTTGAGGCGGTGTTGTTCAAAGAGTTCATGTTCGAGTTCGTGGTGGACATGCTAATATACCTACTGACCAAGCTATTCTGAAACGATTTAATATCGCATTTACACAATTATTATTCGGATATCATTTTAGACAGGAATTGTTGATGAAATGTCTTGAGTGCGGGACAATATCGAACTAGAACTCGTGGGGGTTACACGCCTGGAGAAGTCTCAGGAATGGCTAAGACATCATTCAATAATGAAATTACACGCATGATTTGAGGAAAATTAGCTAATACGATACGACAAGAGTCTGTTGCATTTACGCTGAAAATGATCTCACAACCGCCACCATTTCAGACTCACAGAGACAAGTTTATTCGGTATCTGTATGCACCTGGAGAGGTAGATGGTGGACAATGATGTACTACTGACCCTGTGTGTCTGTTTGTTTGTTTGTTTTTAACGGCGCACCAGTACTGTTAGGCTATTTAGCGCCATACAAAAGGTCATATGAAATATAAAATGTTTTATATCGACCAACGATATTAAAACTAAAAAAAAAAACGATAAAATGGTAACGGTAATAAATAAGTCTTCCCGATCTAAATGGTATATGTTAATAAAGGCAGATCAAAAGTTATTGAAGATAATGGACGGAAAGTACATTACATAAAAATGCTCAAGTTGATGGCATAAAAGTTATACTTAGAGTAAATGTTCACTGCTTTCAAGAATTATATAATACAAGTGAGGTTTATTGTATCAAAGAGTTCCTTCATGTCATGCACATTGTAATACTGATTGCGCGTAGGTTGCAGGTCAAAACACTCTATCATAAAATGTTTAACAGTGAATGGTTCATTGCAAGAAACGCACTTTGGTGGGTCTTCACCTTTTAGTATGTGGGCGTGGGTTATATGCGTATAACCAATTCGAATTCTTGCAATGACTACCTACTCCCTACGCATAGCTCTGTAGGAAGGAGTCCATTCTCCTAGGATTGGTTTGATGGCATGAAGTTTAGTATTCACTGCATCATTCCATGATGCCTGCTACTTCTGACGTAAAGTCTCTTTGATACTAGGTTTAAAATCATTATATGGTATTTTAAAGTCAGATGGTTATTGGAAAAGGGCCATTTTACAGCGCGATCTGCATTTTCATTACCTTTAATACCAACATGGTTAGGTAACCAACAGTATACGATATTGTGCGAGGTACTCAGCTTACTATGCTCAGCGAAAAGATTGGTCAACAATGGATTCTCCAATTTTCTATTGTGCAGTGACTGAAGTACTGATAGGGAATCAGAGAAGATGCTGCTGTTTAAAATGCGTTTATTTTCGATATATTGCAGAGCAAGTTCTATTGTTCTGATTTCGGCTGAAACAAATTGATGTGCCATTTGGTAAGCGAACTTGTGTGTTTTCCACTAAAGAAGGCTGCAGCAGCCTTTTCCTCATCCTTTGATCCGTCGGTATAAATTCTTGTATAGTTTTTAAATTCGGAGAGTAGTTCATGATAAGAGTTGTGGAAGATGGAAGGGTTTGTCTCGGATTTCTTTCTATCGTGTAGCGTAAAAAGTACTTTTGGTTGTTTGAGTAGCCAGTGTTTCGGAGATGGACGTTTTCTGAATTTGGTTTATTTTCGTATAAGGCTTTGTATTTGGGTTGAAAAACAGCCGAGAAGGCAGGGTTCAGAGGGTTTGATCTTAATTTGAGAACATACTGTGTGGAAAGCATTTCCCTACGATGTGATAAAGGTGGTTCGTTCGCTTCAGCGAGGAGGCTTTCACACGGAGATGTCTTAAATGCTCCTAAAGCGAGTCTTATTCCTTGATGATGAATTGGATCAAGCATTTTCTAGTATGACTTTCTAACTGAACCATAAACAAAGCAACAATAGTCCCGTTTGGAGCGAATAAACGTTCTATATAGATGATTTTTCTATCAGCACCCCAGTCAGTGTACACTACTACTTTAAATAGATCTAGAGATTTTAAGCATTTAGCTTTCAAGATCTTTAGGTGTGGAATAATTGTATGCATGTGCTTTGATCGATAACATATTAGAAAATCATCAACATATAACGAGCAGTCCACACCAAGAGCTAAACACTTGGTGATGCTATTGATTTTGATGTTGAAAAGCGTCACAGATAAAATACTGCCTGGGACACACCCATCTCTTGCTCGTGCAGATCTGAGAGGGTACAGCCAACTCGTAGCTTGAATTCTCTGTCTGAGAGAAAGTTTGATATGAATGAGGGCAGACGGCCTTTTAGAGCCAGATCGTGCAGGTCATTTTAGTATCCCGTACTTCCATGTCGTATCATAGGCCTTTTCTAAATCAAAGAAAACCGCTAATAAATGTTTCTTCTCGATAAATGTTTGCAGTCTAACCAGATGATCATTGGTGCTCAGGCCATATCGAAAGCCACTTTGGAAAGGAGATTAAAATTGTTAGTTACCAGGTACCATACAAGCCGAGAATTAATCATTCGTACCATCGTTTGCACACACAATTTGTGAGTGCAATAGGTCGGTAGTTGGCAGGGTCTGCGCTATCTTTACCTGGTTTGGGAACTGGTATTACTGTTGTTTCTTTTCCAACTCTTAGGTACATGTCCAGTAATTCAAAAATCATTGAAGATTTTCTAAAGAGATGTTAATCATGATACTGGAAGGTGTTTCAAAAATTGGTAATGCATTTCGTCAGGCCCCGTGGATGTATCACGGGCCTTGTCTAAAGCCTCCGTAAGCTCCAGTAGTGAAAACAGTTGGTTATAAGTTTCTGAGTTGTTGGATGTGAATTTCAAACGTGACTTTTCTTTTTGAGTTTTTAATCTTCATAAGCCTTCTGAATAATTAGATGATGAGGAATTTTTAGAGAAACTGTCAGCAAGAATATTTGCTATGTCTCGTTTTGAACTAAAAGTGTCATTGTTAAGTTGCAGATGTCGGAGAGAACTGTGTTTTCTCTTTCCGTTTATTTTATGAATATTATCCCAAACTTTCGTAATCGAGGAACGAGAGTTTAAAGAAGAATTATATTTCTTCCCTGATGCTCGTTCACTTTCTTTGATTGTGCGGCGAGCTTTGGCCCGGAGAATACGATATGTACTTAAGTTTTCGGGTGTCGAACGATTGTTAAAGCTTCTCGGCCTTGTCTACTGGCTTCATTACATTCCTTAGTGACCCAAGGTTTTAGGGTTCTTTTACAGTTCGGTGAGGACTTAGGAATGGATTCCTCTGCGATCTTGATTAATATAGATGTAACATGCTGAATAGGGTCATTAGTACCATCCCGACCACCCGTCTAGAAGAAGTAGAGGCCAAAGTAGTGGATTGCATCGGAAAGCCTCTTGCTCAACTCCCTGAATCCTTTCCTCCCCGTCTCTACTTAGTCGCCTATTAGGACACGTAGTGAGACACGTCGGGCCAATTCTACAACCCCGGACCCGCAGAGGAGACTGACCCTATATGGACTATCGATGTATTTTGCTGTGTCCTAACTGATTGACACTCCAAGAAAACTAAACCGTTACTGTTTTGGGATTGCAGACAAAAAAGAATTTCAACCATGGGAGGCAAAGCCAAAGAACCAAGTATTTGTGCGAGATGAGCTGGATGTCCTAGCTGCGTAATCGGACCAACCAAAACCACGTTCATGTGTCAGCATGTGTTGATTCACAACAACGTAATGGTCACAAGCGTAGTTGGTAATTTAGCGGGGTGTATCCATAACTTGGTAACAAACCGGTTCAAACACTCTTTAGTGCATCGGTTCCTAATGCGATGTCTCTGACACCGTGTCATCTTTTATAATTTCATGTCAGTCTCGAAGACATTATACGTCCATGAGATCCTCTCTGCACAATACCTCGTGAACAAAATATGCCTTTTTCATGTTTTTGAGCCACCAACAATAATCCATTACATCTTAGGGCGCAGTCCCACATACTCATCGAATGGTTTACCCGGGACTTACCAATAACCTTTCATTTGGCGTTACTAAACAACGAATGTTCTTTCGTATAATCGATGGTTTAAAATGCATTTACCAAATATGGTTCAGCCATGTAGGCGTACACATCATTGGTTGTAATATGCAAGTGCAGCGAGTCACTGTCTGTGCAAAGGATCTTTACCCGATCGCGGTAAAACGCATTGATCTTGTGATAATAACTGTGGTATATCAGCATCTTTGACCAGTCAATTGCTAACGATCCGACATATATCTGTGTTCGAAGGTCATATATCATTCAGGATTCAATGGCCAGGTTGGCAACCAGTTTTCGAAGCTTATCTTCTTCAATATCAGGGACAAGATCGACTCGGATTCGTTCGCTGAAACAGCATTTTTATGAGCGTGAACAAGTTTTTCTCAAAGTCATTTAAGCTGCTATGCGCAGATTGCTCGTGATGTTTATATACGGTGCGATCCAAGCGTCCTCGCGAAATCTAATCACTTGATGTTGGAGATTTTGAACATGTAATACATAACAGTGTTTGGTCCTAAGACTTGCTATTAGTTTTGTCCATTGAGTACATTTACTTGCGGCTAAATCAACGACCACGCAATGATATAAGAACAAACAGTTACCAGGCACAGACAAAGATGCTGGTGCCAGTAGATAATCGTTATGTACATCATATAAATGTTGCTGATATTCTATATCAACTTCAAAGACGTTTCCAAAGTGGCTGCTGATGTAATAGTGTACATGTTTTGTATATCAATGTATCTAGGATTAACCCACCGAATCCCACCAACAGGCAACAGTTGGATCATTGCCCAACATTATAGATATTTGAAATAGATGATTTAACTGTTCGTGGCAGCGGGTTCATACCCGTTTATGTTTGGGTTGTTTGTGAGATCATATCTCTGTCTCGCCATAGAAATCCCATCACAAAATGAGTGTTATTATACCAACCACAGCTGGCAATATTTATGTCGATAGCGTAACCGCTTTTAATGGGGCAAGAGTCACTAATCGTTTTAATCGATCTCGCAGCCATTGAGTTGGTTGTAAACGCACACAGTATACAACCCTGAATAACTACGCTTGTCGTTTGAGACCTGCTTAATAACTACAGCTGACACTATCACTCCTTGAAGCGTTGTAGCGGTCATTCTGGCTATGTCAGCCTTATCAGGTTAAAAATGAAGTGCAGTCCGTTTACGTCCTGCACTCAACCATTGCTGATTTTCTGCATGTTCTTTGGGCCAGTCAAGACCTGTTATCAACGGCTTATGTTCAATATGCAAACCTATAGTATGTAGGTTCAATTGCAATGACGGAACTGAGTGTCGGCTCAAGTATAGAAATGTAATAGTCTTTATCGGTGAACGCCGAAATTCTTCGTCGGGCATCATTGCTGAAATAGGCAATATTTTACGGGCATGTAGGAGGATGTTCCATACACCAAACGATATCTATCCGTGCGCGTCGGCGTTCTGAGGTCGACCTCATCCATAACTTTAATACAATCGTGGGACAAGGTGCAGACGAACCAATCATGTGAAGTATAAAATCCAAGATTGCAATTGAAAGCACTCATTAAACGAAGATAATATTAAAAGGATACAAAAGCGAGACAATATGAAAAGTATTCTACAGTTTGAATGTGTACTGAATAGATGAAGCTGCCGTGGAAAGGTTAGCAAGTGCGGAAATGATCACTCATCGGTTTGCTCGAGCATAGTTCGCCGAACAAGCAATGTGACAAATTTACTTACCAGTACCAAGAAGGACTTCCCCTAGCTGGCTTGATATTCAAACGCATGATGAGTTTTCATTAGGCCGATGTATTTATTATTTCTTCCACATTATCGTGTGCATGATCGGAAGAGTCGATCGTACATTATACAAGTATACGCCAACCATTGTTGACGTTGCAAGTAGATACAAAGAGAATGAGCCGTTGATGTCAGAAGATTCTGCATGTGTTGCAGATACATTAGAACGCATTTATAAACATTCACCATTAACATGGTAACGATAATTACAGGGGGATCCTGCTAAAGGATTCGTAACTGTTGAGGCGGTGTTGTTCAAAGAGTTCATGTTCGAGTTCGTGGTGGACATGCTAATATACCTACTGACCAAGCTATTCTGAAACGATTTAATATCGCATTTACACAATTATTATTCGGATATCATTTTAGACAGGAATTGTTGATGAAATGTCTTGAGTGCGGGACAATATCGAACTAGAACTCGTGGGGGTTACACGCCTGGAGAAGTCTCAGGAATGGCTAAGACATCATTCAATAATGAAATTACACGCATGATTTGAGGAAAATTAGCTAATACGATACGACAAGAGTCTGTTGCATTTACGCTGAAAATGATCTCACAACCGCCACCATTTCAGACTCACAGAGACAAGTTTATTCGGTATCTGTATGCACCTGGAGAGGTAGATGGTGGACAATGATGTACTACTGACCCTGTGTGTCTGTTTGTTTGTTTGTTTTTAACGGCGCACCAGTACTGTTAGGCTATTTAGCGCCATACAAAAGGTCATATGAAATATAAAATGTTTTATATCGACCAACGATATTAAAACTAAAAAAAAAAACGATAAAATGGTAACGGTAATAAATAAGTCTTCCCGATCTAAATGGTATATGTTAATAAAGGCAGATCAAAAGTTATTGAAGATAATGGACGGAAAGTACATTACATAAAAATGCTCAAGTTGATGGCATAAAAGTTATACTTAGAGTAAATGTTCACTGCTTTCAAGAATTATATAATACAAGTGAGGTTTATTGTATCAAAGAGTTCCTTCATGTCATGCACATTGTAATACTGATTGCGCGTAGGTTGCAGGTCAAAACACTCTATCATAAAATGTTTAACAGTGAATGGTTCATTGCAAGAAACGCACTTTGGTGGGTCTTCACCTTTTAGTATGTGGGCGTGGGTTATATGCGTATAACCAATTCGAATTCTTGCAATGACTACCTACTCCCTACGCATAGCTCTGTAGGAAGGAGTCCATTCTCCTAGGATTGGTTTGATGGCATGAAGTTTAGTATTCACTGCATCATTCCATGATGCCTGCTACTTCTGACGTAAAGTCTCTTTGATACTAGGTTTAAAATCATTATATGGTATTTTAAAGTCAGATGGTTATTGGAAAAGGGCCATTTTACAGCGCGATCTGCATTTTCATTACCTTTAATACCAACATGGTTAGGTAACCAACAGTATACGATATTGTGCGAGGTACTCAGCTTACTATGCTCAGCGAAAAGATTGGTCAACAATGGATTCTCCAATTTTCTATTGTGCAGTGACTGAAGTACTGATAGGGAATCAGAGAAGATGCTGCTGTTTAAAATGCGTTTATTTTCGATATATTGCAGAGCAAGTTCTATTGTTCTGATTTCGGCTGAAACAAATTGATGTGCCATTTGGTAAGCGAACTTGTGTGTTTTCCACTAAAGAAGGCTGCAGCAGCCTTTTCCTCATCCTTTGATCCGTCGGTATAAATTCTTGTATAGTTTTTAAATTCGGAGAGTAGTTCATGATAAGAGTTGTGGAAGATGGAAGGGTTTGTCTCGGATTTCTTTCTATCGTGTAGCGTAAAAAGTACTTTTGGTTGTTTGAGTAGCCAGTGTTTCGGAGATGGACGTTTTCTGAATTTGGTTTATTTTCGTATAAGGCTTTGTATTTGGGTTGAAAAACAGCCGAGAAGGCAGGGTTCAGAGGGTTTGATCTTAATTTGAGAACATACTGTGTGGAAAGCATTTCCCTACGATGTGATAAAGGTGGTTCGTTCGCTTCAGCGAGGAGGCTTTCACACGGAGATGTCTTAAATGCTCCTAAAGCGAGTCTTATTCCTTGATGATGAATTGGATCAAGCATTTTCTAGTATGACTTTCTAACTGAACCATAAACAAAGCAACAATAGTCCCGTTTGGAGCGAATAAACGTTCTATATAGATGATTTTTCTATCAGCACCCCAGTCAGTGTACACTACTACTTTAAATAGATCTAGAGATTTTAAGCATTTAGCTTTCAAGATCTTTAGGTGTGGAATAATTGTATGCATGTGCTTTGATCGATAACATATTAGAAAATCATCAACATATAACGAGCAGTCCACACCAAGAGCTAAACACTTGGTGATGCTATTGATTTTGATGTTGAAAAGCGTCACAGATAAAATACTGCCTGGGACACACCCATCTCTTGCTCGTGCAGATCTGAGAGGGTACAGCCAACTCGTAGCTTGAATTCTCTGTCTGAGAGAAAGTTTGATATGAATGAGGGCAGACGGCCTTTTAGAGCCAGATCGTGCAGGTCATTTTAGTATCCCGTACTTCCATGTCGTATCATAGGCCTTTTCTAAATCAAAGAAAACCGCTAATAAATGTTTCTTCTCGATAAATGTTTGCAGTCTAACCAGATGATCATTGGTGCTCAGGCCATATCGAAAGCCACTTTGGAAAGGAGATTAAAATTGTTAGTTACCAGGTACCATACAAGCCGAGAATTAATCATTCGTACCATCGTTTGCACACACAATTTGTGAGTGCAATAGGTCGGTAGTTGGCAGGGTCTGCGCTATCTTTACCTGGTTTGGGAACTGGTATTACTGTTGTTTCTTTTCCAACTCTTAGGTACATGTCCAGTAATTCAAAAATCATTGAAGATTTTCTAAAGAGATGTTAATCATGATACTGGAAGGTGTTTCAAAAATTGGTAATGCATTTCGTCAGGCCCCGTGGATGTATCACGGGCCTTGTCTAAAGCCTCCGTAAGCTCCAGTAGTGAAAACAGTTGGTTATAAGTTTCTGAGTTGTTGGATGTGAATTTCAAACGTGACTTTTCTTTTTGAGTTTTTAATCTTCATAAGCCTTCTGAATAATTAGATGATGAGGAATTTTTAGAGAAACTGTCAGCAAGAATATTTGCTATGTCTCGTTTTGAACTAAAAGTGTCATTGTTAAGTTGCAGATGTCGGAGAGAACTGTGTTTTCTCTTTCCGTTTATTTTATGAATATTATCCCAAACTTTCGTAATCGAGGAACGAGAGTTTAAAGAAGAATTATATTTCTTCCCTGATGCTCGTTCACTTTCTTTGATTGTGCGGCGAGCTTTGGCCCGGAGAATACGATATGTACTTAAGTTTTCGGGTGTCGAACGATTGTTAAAGCTTCTCGGCCTTGTCTACTGGCTTCATTACATTCCTTAGTGACCCAAGGTTTTAGGGTTCTTTTACAGTTCGGTGAGGACTTAGGAATGGATTCCTCTGCGATCTTGATTAATATAGATGTAACATGCTGAATAGGGTCATTAGTACCATCCCGACCACCCGTCTAGAAGAAGTAGAGGCCAAAGTAGTGGATTGCATCGGAAAGCCTCTTGCTCAACTCCCTGAATCCTTTCCTCCCCGTCTCTACTTAGTCGCCTATTAGGACACGTAGTGAGACACGTCGGGCCAATTCTACAACCCCGGACCCGCAGAGGAGACTGACCCTATATGGACTATCGATGTATTTTGCTGTGTCCTAACTGATTGACACTCCAAGAAAACTAAACCGTTACTGTTTTGGGATTGCAGACAAAAAAGAATTTCAACCATGGGAGGCAAAGCCAAAAAACCAAGTATTTGTGCGAGATGAGCTGGATGTCCTAGCTGCGTAATCGGACCAACCAAAACCACGTTCATGTGTCAGCATGTGTTGATTCACAACAACGTAATGGTCACAAGCGTAGTTGGTAATTTAGCGGGGTGTATCCATAACTTGGTAACAAACCGGTTCAAACACTCTTTAGTGCATCGGTAGGCTCCTAATGCGATGTCTCTGACACCGTGTCATCTTTTATAATTTCATGTCAGTCTCGAAGACATTATACGTCCATGAGATCCTCTCTGCACAATACCTCGTGAACAAAATATGCCTTTTTCATGTTTTTGAGCCACCAACAATAATCCATTACATCTTAGGGCGCAGTCCCACATACTCATCGAATGGTTTACCCGGGACTTACCAATAACCTTTCATTTGGCGTTACTAAACAACGAATGTTCTTTCGTATAATCGATGGTTTAAAATGCATTTACCAAATATGGTTCAGCCATGTAGGCGTACACATCATTGGTTGTAATATGCAAGTGCAGCGAGTCACTGTCTGTGCAAAGGATCTTTACCCGATCGCGGTAAAACGCATTGATCTTGTGATAATAACTGTGGTATATCAGCATCTTTGACCAGTCAATTGCTAACGATCCGACATATATCTGTGTTCGAAGGTCATATATCATTCAGGATTCAATGGCCAGGTTGGCAACCAGTTTTCGAAGCTTATCTTCTTCAATATCAGGGACAAGATCGACTCGGATTCGTTCGCTGAAACAGCATTTTTATGAGCGTGAACAAGTTTTTCTCAAAGTCATTTAAGCTGCTATGCGCAGATTGCTCGTGATGTTTATATACGGTGCGATCCAAGCGTCCTCGCGAAATCTAATCACTTGATGTTGGAGATTTTGAACATGTAATACATAACAGTGTTTGGTCCTAAGACTTGCTATTAGTTTTGTCCATTGAGTACATTTACTTGCGGCTAAATCAACGACCACGCAATGATATAAGAACAAACAGTTACCAGGCACAGACAAAGATGCTGGTGCCAGTAGATAATCGTTATGTACATCATATAAATGTTGCTGATATTCTATATCAACTTCAAAGACGTTTCCAAAGTGGCTGCTGATGTAATAGTGTACATGTTTTGTATATCAATGTATCTAGGATTAACCCACCGAATCCCACCAACAGGCAACAGTTGGATCATTGCCCAACATTATAGATATTTGAAATAGATGATTTAACTGTTCGTGGCAGCGGGTTCATACCCGTTTATGTTTGGGTTGTTTGTGAGATCATATCTCTGTCTCGCCATAGAAATCCCATCACAAAATGAGTGTTATTATACCAACCACAGCTGGCAATATTTATGTCGATAGCGTAACCGCTTTTAATGGGGCAAGAGTCACTAATCGTTTTAATCGATCTCGCAGCCATTGAGTTGGTTGTAAACGCACACAGTATACAACCCTGAATAACTACGCTTGTCGTTTGAGACCTGCTTAATAACTACAGCTGACACTATCACTCCTTGAAGCGTTGTAGCGGTCATTCTGGCTATGTCAGCCTTATCAGGTTAAAAATGAAGTGCAGTCCGTTTACGTCCTGCACTCAACCATTGCTGATTTTCTGCATGTTCTTTGGGCCAGTCAAGACCTGTTATCAACGGCTTATGTTCAATATGCAAACCTATAGTATGTAGGTTCAATTGCAATGACGGAACTGAGTGTCGGCTCAAGTATAGAAATGTAATAGTCTTTATCGGTGAACGCCGAAATTCTTCGTCGGGCATCATTGCTGAAATAGGCAATATTTTACGGGCATGTAGGAGGATGTTCCATACACCAAACGATATCTATCCGTGCGCGTCGGCGTTCTGAGGTCGACCTCATCCATAACTTTAATACAATCGTGGGACAAGGTGCAGACGAACCAATCATGTGAAGTATAAAATCCAAGATTGCAATTGAAAGCACTCATTAAACGAAGATAATATTAAAAGGATACAAAAGCGAGACAATATGAAAAGTATTCTACAGTTTGAATGTGTACTGAATAGATGAAGCTGCCGTGGAAAGGTTAGCAAGTGCGGAAATGATCACTCATCGGTTTGCTCGAGCATAGTTCGCCGAACAAGCAATGTGACAAATTTACTTACCAGTACCAAGAAGGACTTCCCCTAGCTGGCTTGATATTCAAACGCATGATGAGTTTTCATTAGGCCGATGTATTTATTATTTCTTCCACATTATCGTGTGCATGATCGGAAGAGTCGATCGTACATTATACAAGTATACGCCAACCATTGTTGACGTTGCAAGTAGATACAAAGAGAATGAGCCGTTGATGTCAGAAGATTCTGCATGTGTTGCAGATACATTAGAACGCATTTATAAACATTCACCATTAACATGGTAACGATAATTACAGGGGGATCCTGCTAAAGGATTCGTAACTGTTGAGGCGGTGTTGTTCAAAGAGTTCATGTTCGAGTTCGTGGTGGACATGCTAATATACCTACTGACCAAGCTATTCTGAAACGATTTAATATCGCATTTACACAATTATTATTCGGATATCATTTTAGACAGGAATTGTTGATGAAATGTCTTGAGTGCGGGACAATATCGAACTAGAACTCGTGGGGGTTACACGCCTGGAGAAGTCTCAGGAATGGCTAAGACATCATTCAATAATGAAATTACACGCATGATTTGAGGAAAATTAGCTAATACGATACGACAAGAGTCTGTTGCATTTACGCTGAAAATGATCTCACAACCGCCACCATTTCAGACTCACAGAGACAAGTTTATTCGGTATCTGTATGCACCTGGAGAGGTAGATGGTGGACAATGATGTACTACTGACCCTGTGTGTCTGTTTGTTTGTTTGTTTTTAACGGCGCACCAGTACTGTTAGGCTATTTAGCGCCATACAAAAGGTCATATGAAATATAAAATGTTTTATATCGACCAACGATATTAAAACTAAAAAAAAAAACGATAAAATGGTAACGGTAATAAATAAGTCTTCCCGATCTAAATGGTATATGTTAATAAAGGCAGATCAAAAGTTATTGAAGATAATGGACGGAAAGTACATTACATAAAAATGCTCAAGTTGATGGCATAAAAGTTATACTTAGAGTAAATGTTCACTGCTTTCAAGAATTATATAATACAAATGAGGTTTATTGTATCAAAGAGTTCCTTCATGTCATGCACATTGTAATACTGATTGCGCGTAGGTTGCAGGTCAAAACACTCTATCATAAAATGTTTAACAGTGAATGGTTCATTGCAAGAAACGCACTTTGGTGGGTCTTCACCTTTTAGTATGTGGGCGTGGGTTATATGCGTATAACCAATTCGAATTCTTGCAATGACTACCTACTCCCTACGCATAGCTCTGTAGGAAGGAGTCCATTCTCCTAGGATTGGTTTGATGGCATGAAGTTTAGTATTCACTGCATCATTCCATGATGCCTGCTACTTCTGACGTAAAGTCTCTTTGATACTAGGTTTAAAATCATTATATGGTATTTTAAAGTCAGATGGTTATTGGAAAAGGGCCATTTTACAGCGCGATCTGCATTTTCATTACCTTTAATACCAACATGGTTAGGTAACCAACAGTATACGATATTGTGCGAGGTACTCAGCTTACTATGCTCAGCGAAAAGATTGGTCAACAATGGATTCTCCAATTTTCTATTGTGCAGTGACTGAAGTACTGATAGGGAATCAGAGAAGATGCTGCTGTTTAAAATGCGTTTATTTTCGATATATTGCAGAGCAAGTTCTATTGTTCTGATTTCGGCTGAAACAAATTGATGTGCCATTTGGTAAGCGAACTTGTGTGTTTTCCACTAAAGAAGGCTGCAGCAGCCTTTTCCTCATCCTTTGATCCGTCGGTATAAATTCTTGTATAGTTTTTAAATTCGGAGAGTAGTTCATGATAAGAGTTGTGGAAGATGGAAGGGTTTGTCTCGGATTTCTTTCTATCGTGTAGCGTAAAAAGTACTTTTGGTTGTTTGAGTAGCCAGTGTTTCGGAGATGGACGTTTTCTGAATTTGGTTTATTTTCGTATAAGGCTTTGTATTTGGGTTGAAAAACAGCCGAGAAGGCAGGGTTCAGAGGGTTTGATCTTAATTTGAGAACATACTGTGTGGAAAGCATTTCCCTACGATGTGATAAAGGTGGTTCGTTCGCTTCAGCGAGGAGGCTTTCACACGGAGATGTCTTAAATGCTCCTAAAGCGAGTCTTATTCCTTGATGATGAATTGGATCAAGCATTTTCTAGTATGACTTTCTAACTGAACCATAAACAAAGCAACAATAGTCCCGTTTGGAGCGAATAAACGTTCTATATAGATGATTTTTCTATCAGCACCCCAGTCAGTGTACACTACTACTTTAAATAGATCTAGAGATTTTAAGCATTTAGCTTTCAAGATCTTTAGGTGTGGAATAATTGTATGCATGTGCTTTGATCGATAACATATTAGAAAATCATCAACATATAACGAGCAGTCCACACCAAGAGCTAAACACTTGGTGATGCTATTGATTTTGATGTTGAAAAGCGTCACAGATAAAATACTGCCTGGGACACACCCATCTCTTGCTCGTGCAGATCTGAGAGGGTACAGCCAACTCGTAGCTTGAATTCTCTGTCTGAGAGAAAGTTTGATATGAATGAGGGCAGACGGCCTTTTAGAGCCAGATCGTGCAGGTCATTTTAGTATCCCGTACTTCCATGTCGTATCATAGGCCTTTTCTAAATCAAAGAAAACCGCTAATAAATGTTTCTTCTCGATAAATGTTTGCAGTCTAACCAGATGATCATTGGTGCTCAGGCCATATCGAAAGCCACTTTGGAAAGGAGATTAAAATTGTTAGTTACCAGGTACCATACAAGCCGAGAATTAATCATTCGTACCATCGTTTGCACACACAATTTGTGAGTGCAATAGGTCGGTAGTTGGCAGGGTCTGCGCTATCTTTACCTGGTTTGGGAACTGGTATTACTGTTGTTTCTTTTCCAACTCTTAGGTACATGTCCAGTAATTCAAAAATCATTGAAGATTTTCTAAAGAGATGTTAATCATGATACTGGAAGGTGTTTCAAAAATTGGTAATGCATTTCGTCAGGCCCCGTGGATGTATCACGGGCCTTGTCTAAAGCCTCCGTAAGCTCCAGTAGTGAAAACAGTTGGTTATAAGTTTCTGAGTTGTTGGATGTGAATTTCAAACGTGACTTTTCTTTTTGAGTTTTTAATCTTCATAAGCCTTCTGAATAATTAGATGATGAGGAATTTTTAGAGAAACTGTCAGCAAGAATATTTGCTATGTCTCGTTTTGAACTAAAAGTGTCATTGTTAAGTTGCAGATGTCGGAGAGAACTGTGTTTTCTCTTTCCGTTTATTTTATGAATATTATCCCAAACTTTCGTAATCGAGGAACGAGAGTTTAAAGAAGAATTATATTTCTTCCCTGATGCTCGTTCACTTTCTTTGATTGTGCGGCGAGCTTTGGCCCGGAGAATACGATATGTACTTAAGTTTTCGGGTGTCGAACGATTGTTAAAGCTTCTCGGCCTTGTCTACTGGCTTCATTACATTCCTTAGTGACCCAAGGTTTTAGGGTTCTTTTACAGTTCGGTGAGGACTTAGGAATGGATTCCTCTGCGATCTTGATTAATATAGATGTAACATGCTGAATAGGGTCATTAGTACCATCCCGACCACCCGTCTAGAAGAAGTAGAGGCCAAAGTAGTGGATTGCATCGGAAATCCTCTCGCTCAACTCCCTGAATCCTTTCCTCCCCGTCTCTACTTAGTCGCCTATTAGGAGACGTAGTGAGACACGTCGGGCCAATTCTACAACCCCGGACCCGCAGAGGAGACTGACCCTATATGGACTATCGATGTATTTTGCTGTGTCCTAACTGATTGACACTCCAAGAAAACTAAACCGTTACTGTTTTGGGATTGCAGACAAAAAAGAATTTCAACCATGGGAGGCAAAGCCAAAAAACCAAGTATTTGTGCGAGATGAGCTGGATGTCCTAGCTGCGTAATCGGACCAACCAAAACCACGTTCATGTGTCAGCATGTGTTGATTCACAACAACGTAATGGTCACAAGCGTAGTTGGTAATTTAGCGGGGTGTATCCATAACTTGGTAACAAACCGGTTCAAACACTCTTTAGTGCATCGGTAGGCTCCTAATGCGATGTCTCTGACACCGTGTCATCTTTTATAATTTCATGTCAGTCTCGAAGACATTATACGTCCATGAGATCCTCTCTGCACAATACCTCGTGAACAAAATATGCCTTTTTCATGTTTTTGAGCCACCAACAATAATCCATTACATCTTAGGGCGCAGTCCCACATACTCATCGAATGGTTTACCCGGGACTTACCAATAACCTTTCATTTGGCGTTACTAAACAACGAATGTTCTTTCGTATAATCGATGGTTTAAAATGCATTTACCAAATATGGTTCAGCCATGTAGGCGTACACATCATTGGTTGTAATATGCAAGTGCAGCGAGTCACTGTCTGTGCAAAGGATCTTTACCCGATCGCGGTAAAACGCATTGATCTTGTGATAATAACTGTGGTATATCAGCATCTTTGACCAGTCAATTGCTAACGATCCGACATATATCTGTGTTCGAAGGTCATATATCATTCAGGATTCAATGGCCAGGTTGGCAACCAGTTTTCGAAGCTTATCTTCTTCAATATCAGGGACAAGATCGACTCGGATTCGTTCGCTGAAACAGCATTTTTATGAGCGTGAACAAGTTTTTCTCAAAGTCATTTAAGCTGCTATGCGCAGATTGCTCGTGATGTTTATATACGGTGCGATCCAAGCGTCCTCGCGAAATCTAATCACTTGATGTTGGAGATTTTGAACATGTAATACATAACAGTGTTTGGTCCTAAGACTTGCTATTAGTTTTGTCCATTGAGTACATTTACTTGCGGCTAAATCAACGACCACGCAATGATATAAGAACAAACAGTTACCAGGCACAGACAAAGATGCTGGTGCCAGTAGATAATCGTTATGTACATCATATAAATGTTGCTGATATTCTATATCAACTTCAAAGACGTTTCCAAAGTGGCTGCTGATGTAATAGTGTACATGTTTTGTATATCAATGTATCTAGGATTAACCCACCGAATCCCACCAACAGGCAACAGTTGGATCATTGCCCAACATTATAGATATTTGAAATAGATGATTTAACTGTTCGTGGCAGCGGGTTCATACCCGTTTATGTTTGGGTTGTTTGTGAGATCATATCTCTGTCTCGCCATAGAAATCCCATCACAAAATGAGTGTTATTATACCAACCACAGCTGGCAATATTTATGTCGATAGCGTAACCGCTTTTAATGGGGCAAGAGTCACTAATCGTTTTAATCGATCTCGCAGCCATTGAGTTGGTTGTAAACGCACACAGTATACAACCCTGAATAACTACGCTTGTCGTTTGAGACCTGCTTAATAACTACAGCTGACACTATCACTCCTTGAAGCGTTGTAGCGGTCATTCTGGCTATGTCAGCCTTATCAGGTTAAAAATGAAGTGCAGTCCGTTTACGTCCTGCACTCAACCATTGCTGATTTTCTGCATGTTCTTTGGGCCAGTCAAGACCTGTTATCAACGGCTTATGTTCAATATGCAAACCTATAGTATGTAGGTTCAATTGCAATGACGGAACTGAGTGTCGGCTCAAGTATAGAAATGTAATAGTCTTTATCGGTGAACGCCGAAATTCTTCGTCGGGCATCATTGCTGAAATAGGCAATATTTTACGGGCATGTAGGAGGATGTTCCATACACCAAACGATATCTATCCGTGCGCGTCGGCGTTCTGAGGTCGACCTCATCCATAACTTTAATACAATCGTGGGACAAGGTGCAGACGAACCAATCATGTGAAGTATAAAATCCAAGATTGCAATTGAAAGCACTCATTAAACGAAGATAATATTAAAAGGATACAAAAGCGAGACAATATGAAAAGTATTCTACAGTTTGAATGTGTACTGAATAGATGAAGCTGCCGTGGAAAGGTTAGCAAGTGCGGAAATGATCACTCATCGGTTTGCTCGAGCATAGTTCGCCGAACAAGCAATGTGACAAATTTACTTACCAGTACCAAGAAGGACTTCCCCTAGCTGGCTTGATATTCAAACGCATGATGAGTTTTCATTAGGCCGATGTATTTATTATTTCTTCCACATTATCGTGTGCATGATCGGAAGAGTCGATCGTACATTATACAAGTATACGCCAACCATTGTTGACGTTGCAAGTAGATACAAAGAGAATGAGCCGTTGATGTCAGAAGATTCTGCATGTGTTGCAGATACATTAGAACGCATTTATAAACATTCACCATTAACATGGTAACGATAATTACAGGGGGATCCTGCTAAAGGATTCGTAACTGTTGAGGCGGTGTTGTTCAAAGAGTTCATGTTCGAGTTCGTGGTGGACATGCTAATATACCTACTGACCAAGCTATTCTGAAACGATTTAATATCGCATTTACACAATTATTATTCGGATATCATTTTAGACAGGAATTGTTGATGAAATGTCTTGAGTGCGGGACAATATCGAACTAGAACTCGTGGGGGTTACACGCCTGGAGAAGTCTCAGGAATGGCTAAGACATCATTCAATAATGAAATTACACGCATGATTTGAGGAAAATTAGCTAATACGATACGACAAGAGTCTGTTGCATTTACGCTGAAAATGATCTCACAACCGCCACCATTTCAGACTCACAGAGACAAGTTTATTCGGTATCTGTATGCACCTGGAGAGGTAGATGGTGGACAATGATGTACTACTGACCCTGTGTGTCTGTTTGTTTGTTTGTTTTTAACGGCGCACCAGTACTGTTAGGCTATTTAGCGCCATACAAAAGGTCATATGAAATATAAAATGTTTTATATCGACCAACGATATTAAAACTAAAAAAAAAACGATAAAATGGTAACGGTAATAAATAAGTCTTCCCGATCTAAATGGTATATGTTAATAAAGGCAGATCAAAAGTTATTGAAGATAATGGACGGAAAGTACATTACATAAAAATGCTCAAGTTGATGGCATAAAAGTTATACTTAGAGTAAATGTTCACTGCTTTCAAGAATTATATAATACAAGTGAGGTTTATTGTATCAAAGAGTTCCTTCATGTCATGCACATTGTAATACTGATTGCGCGTAGGTTGCAGGTCAAAACACTCTATCATAAAATGTTTAACAGTGAATGGTTCATTGCAAGAAACGCACTTTGGTGGGTCTTCACCTTTTAGTATGTGGGCGTGGGTTATATGCGTATAACCAATTCGAATTCTTGCAATGACTACCTACTCCCTACGCATAGCTCTGTAGGAAGGAGTCCATTCTCCTAGGATTGGTTTGATGGCATGAAGTTTAGTATTCACTGCATCATTCCATGATGCCTGCTACTTCTGACGTAAAGTCTCTTTGATACTAGGTTTAAAATCATTATATGGTATTTTAAAGTCAGATGGTTATTGGAAAAGGGCCATTTTACAGCGCGATCTGCATTTTCATTACCTTTAATACCAACATGGTTAGGTAACCAACAGTATACGATATTGTGCGAGGTACTCAGCTTACTATGCTCAGCGAAAAGATTGGTCAACAATGGATTCTCCAATTTTCTATTGTGCAGTGA